>JAJPUD010002484.1:14525-65323 GCA_023553655.1 Myrmecobius fasciatus | reverse complement strand
TCCCTTCCCCCCTCCTCAGTACTTTGCTTTTGATGACCCTCTCCCCCAAACAATACTCTACCCTTTAGATCCCCTCCCCCTGTTTTTACTCCTTTCCCCTGATTCTTCTATTTTCCCTTCTATTAGTTTGTCCCTTACTTTTCCTCTTTTCCCTCCCACTTCCCTCTAGCAACAGACAAGTTTCTATGTGAAATCAAATGTCTGATATACACTTTTAGAGCCCAACCTGATGAGAGTAAGATTTACACAGTGCTCGTCTCCCTCCCCTCTTTCTCTCAATTATATTAGGTTTTCTTTGCCTCTTCAAGTGATTTTACCTTGTTTTTACCTCCTTTTTTTTTTAGATCTTATTTTACCACTTTTTCCCTCTTTTCCCCAGTATGACAACCTTTTCCCCTCTAGTTCTCTTTTTCATATTATCAAAGTAATATTTAGTTAATTATACCCCCAAACTTTGAGTATCCCCCTAGTAAAAATAAAGTTCTCAAGAGTCCTTTCCTTTTTACCTTTTTATGCATCTCTTGAGTTCTGTGTTTGGGTGTCGAATTTTTTGTTCAGATCTGGTCTTTTCATTAGAAATAGGTGAAATTCACCTATATCATTGAATGACCATCTTCTTCCCTGGAGGATAATGCTCATTCTAGCTGGATAGGTTATTCTTGGCTGTAATCCAAGTTCCTTTGCCCTTCGGAATATCTGGTTCCAAGCCCTTCGATCCTTCAGTGTGGAAGCTGACAGATCCTGACAGATTCTAATTATTGATCCTTGGTATTTGAATTGTTTCTTTCTCGCTGCTAGCAGAATCTGTTCCTTGGTGCTATAGTCCTGAAATTTAGCCACGATATTCCTTGGGGTTTTAATTTTGGGGTCTATTTCAGGAGGTGATCGGTGAATTCTTTCAATGGTGATTTTGCCCTTTGATTCTACAATCTCAGCGCAGTTTTCTTTCAGGATTTCCTGAAAGATAGTGTTTAGATTCTTTTTTTGATCATGGCTTTCAGGAAGTCCAATAATCCTTAGATTGTCTCTCCTAGATCTATTTTCTAAGTCAGTTGTTTTTCCTAGGAGATATTTCATATTTTCTTCTAATTTTTCATTTTTTTGTTTTTGTTTGACTGATTCTTCAAGTCTTAGTGAGTCATTTACTTGCATTTGTTCAATTCTTATTTTTAAAGTGTTGTTTTCTTCAGTTACCTTTTTAAGTTCCTTTTGTAACTGGCCAATTTGTTCACTGCACTCTTTTTCCACTTCACTAATTTTATTTTTTAATAAATTGGTGTCTTTTTCATATCTCTTTTGCAGAGCATCATATCCTTCTTGCAAGATACTATATCCTTCTTGCACTGATTTCAGTTTATTTTCCCATTTATCCTCCAGCTCTCTTTTGAGGTTCTTTATGCAGTCTTCCAGAAAGGCCTTTTGAAACGGGGACCAGTGATGGTCCTTGCTGTTTTTTTCTGGATTTTTGTCTAAAGAAACCTCTGTATCTGAGGTCGTTTCTTTGCCTTGATAAAAGCTGTCTATGGTGAGAGCTCTCTTTTGCTTCTTCATCATTTTTTTTTAGACAGAGTGGATATCTCTTTAAGGATAGGGGAAAAAAAACAGCTGGTGAAGACGCTTTACCCTGGGGCACTTCGTCAAGTTGACTTAAGGTGCTGGGCCGGTGGGGGCTAGGACTAAGTCCGAATTACTCCTTAAACAAGGCAAGTCTGCCAGAACACCTGTCCCCAGTCAGGGCAGAGTGTCCCGAGTGCCTCAGATAAACTCCAGGTGTTTGGAATTTGGAGTTTGGAGTTTGGAATTTCTTCCATGACGAGCTGAGCTGAGTCCCACTCTCACTTCCGGCCTGCACAGGGGTTGTCTATTTATCTCTCTGTCCGAGTCCGACTAACCTGATATGAAGTTCTCCAGAGAGCCGTGCCCAAATATTTCTGAGTTCGTTGACTTGAAGATCAGTTCAGAGGCTTATTTTATTGTTGATTTGAGAGAAGATCGGAGGAGAGGCAGAAAGTCACCTTTTCACTCCGCCATCTTGGCTCCGCCCCCCCATCTTCGACCAGTGGTCTTTTAGTCTCTCAAACACCTCTAGTACTGGAGAGCTCTTTATCTCTGAAGTCAATCCATTTCATTGGGAAAAAAAAAGAATTCTAATTTCCATGCAGTTCTTTCTCATTTAGAGTCAAAATCTTCCTCCCTGAAACTTCCGTTAATTGTCTATTTTTTTGGATCATATATCTAGGACCAGAAGGAAACTTAGAGGTGTCTAGTCCAATCTTCATTTTAGAAATAAAGATACTGGGGTCCAGAGAGTTTAAATGACTAAACCCACAAGGTAAATGGCAAAGCTGGGATTTGAACCTTCATCCCCTATCCTTAAATCCAGCTATCTTTCCATATTCTGTCCTCTGAAGTCACTCTGAAAAAGTCTAATCCTTTTCCATTTGAGAACCCTTCAGATATTTGACAACAATGATCTTGTCTCCACAATAGACTTCTTTTTGAGCCCAAACAACTCTGTTTTCTGTAACTGATTTTCATATGTGATTTTGTGGTACTGGCCTTTTGGTCCCCATTGCAACACCCCTTAGTATGCTGATCACCTTCCTTTAGATGCACCTCCATTTATTGACTTTCTTCCTAAAATGTAATGTTCAGAACTGTGCATAATACTTTAGATGTGGGCAGAGCATGGTGAAGGTATTGCTTCTTTGTTCTATTTGCTATGGTTCCATTAATATTCTGTGAGATCATCTTTGTTTTTTTGGCTGCTATATTGCACTGTTGACAATCCACTAAGACTTTAAAGTGTACTTCTGTAGTTTCCACCCTCCCTCCCCGAATCTAGAGAATTTGCATTTATTCCTATGTAATCTCATCTTCATTTTTGCCCATCATTTTAGTCTTTTGAGATTCTCCTCAACCCTTAATCTTTTCATATCTATTATATCTTTATCCAGTTGCTGATCTAAAATAAAATTTCTGAACAGTACAGGATTGAAGACAGAGCCAGATCATACAACCAAAGATCTCTTCCAGGTTAATGGTGATTTGTGTATCGGCATTTATTAAGAAACATTATTTAACCACCTGCAAACGTACCTAAACTGTATCATCAAAAAGTTGACATTTTTCCATCTTGGGGAACTCGTAAGTATCCATGACAGCTTGATGGAGGATATGTGTTTTTTCCTATCTTGACACCTTTAAATCACAGAATGAAGAACACCATCTATTATACTTAGGAACACAAGTGCTGGTTGTAAAGAGAGGAGTTACTCTAAATGCCTTTGCTGGGAGCCCAGTTCTGTGGAGCACAAGGGCTAAGTTGTCAGGAAGCACCATTATTAAAATATGCCCCTGTGGTGTGTTTATGTGACCCCAGGCATGTTTTAGATAACTGTGTGGATCCAGCACTTGCCCTGGGCTGGGGGCCAATACTCTGCAGGCTTAATTTGTGCTATAATAGATCTTCATTCTCAGACATGAAAGTTTCATCTGCTAAGTTGTCTTTAACATTGAAAAAAAAAAAGGTAAATTGGAAGAATTGTTAGCCCAAAGTAAACTATTTCCTCATCTGGAAAATGGGGGTAATGATAGCACTTCCCTCACAGAAGTGTTGTGAGCACCAAAGAATACATATATTTCATTTAGTATACCTTGAAACATATTAGTCATTATTATTAATATGATTATTTTTGACTATGAGGCTTAATACTAAACTTGAGCTTCTAGATAGACTTAAAAGTTCCTTCAGTCTGATTTTTCTTCCCTTCTTCCTCTTTCTTTTTGCCCCTTTCCTCTATCACAATGGGGCTGTTTATCTCAGATATCCAAAGTTTCCCCACCCACCCCCATCCTATCTCTTCTTACAGCCTTCGGTTAAAACCTACCCTTAGAATTTCTATTTATATAGGTATAAAAGACCTGAATTAGGCAGATAGATAACACTGTACTGTGCCAAATAGGGTGCCAATGAGGAAGACTCCCCTACCTGAGTTCAAATCTGACCTCAGATACTTACTAGCTGTGTGATCTTGGACAAATCCCTTAACTCTGTTTGCCTCAGTTTCCTTATCTGCAAAATGAATCAGAGAAGGAAATGGCAAACCACTTCAGTATCTTGCCAAGAAAACCTCAGATGTGGTTATCTGAAACCAATGAACAGCAAAAAATTAACTGTATTACCTTTCCCAGGGCAATATGACTTTTCATAAGGATTTCTTAGTTCAAGTAAAAGGAATGATTTTTTCCATGATCCAAGCAAATCTTTGAAGATTCTTCTTATGAAGGAAAAGGAATTGACATTATATACAAGCAGAAGAGCATAAAAAAGATGCACAAAAGGAAGAGGCCCCAAGACTTAGAAATTCAATTCTACCTGCCTTGTCCTTCACTTTCCTAAGGATCATTAAATTCAAAAAGGATTTTAAAGGTCTATCTAGTCTAATGGATTCATTTTACAAAGATAGAAACTGAGGTCTGGGAAGGAATTATTATAATTATAGATCTAGAAGCAACTTTATAGGTCATCTAGTCCAAACAGATGAAGACATCAAGGCTGGGAAAGGGTAATTGTTCAGGGTTACAGCAGAACCAGGATTCAAATCTACTTCTAAATCTAGTGTTCTTTACCACACCCTATACAGGTGGAGAATAACAATGGCAGAATTCCAACTCAGATGATAGAAAGTCTGGGAGATCTGAGTTAAAATCTCACCTCTGACACATAGTGACTGTGCAACCCTGAACAAATCTATTTAATCTCTCAATGGGCTAGGCATCTAAGTTACAGAACATTGGTGATCCATATTGGTAAAAGAAATTTCCCCAATGGGAATTCCCATTTCTAATGCAATCACAGATGCGGGGTGGGAAATGATCCAATTATAGACTTGCCATCCACCTTGTATAAATGAAGGTCACACCAAAAATATCCTTCTGTGTGTACCATTAAAGCAGAGAGGGCCACAAAACAAGTGACCCGTGGATCGGAAAAAAAAAGTTAAATTTATGAGCCATGCTGATGCTTGGACAGCACATTTCATACCAGGTCTTGTGGTGCAGTTCTGTAATATACTCCTAGACTTATGGTGCCTAAACACCCAACTCCATCCTTTCTGAGTGCCAAATGGTCTCCTGGCTATTGTTCTGGGCAGCTCCTGTTAAGCATTTAAGCTAATTTATTTCAGTTGGAAATTTTCAGGACCAGACATAAGTATTATTACTCAGACCTTCAGAGGAGAAATAAAAGGTAAATTGATATTTGGAAAAATGAAAAGTATGTGGGGAATATTTTTGGCCCCAAGACCAAAAAAAAAAGAAAAAGAAAAAGAAAAAGAAAGAAGAAAAAAAAGAAAAGAAAAAGAAAATACTCAACCCAAAACCCTGGGAAAAAAAAATAACCCCAAACCTCCTCACCTAGCCATACACTTTGTTCTGGCCAGCCTCAAACACGTTGATTCCAGAATGTCTGAGCATGAATGAATCATGACATGGTCCTGGGAATTCTGTAGCCACAGGAGTTATTCTATACATGGCATCAGACACCACCTGCAGATGCGGAGAGTGGAAAACTTTGCAGTTTCTAAAGCTCACCTCATCATGCCACGGCACACAATTAGCCATGTGTGTGCATTTAACAGTTCCCTGGGGGGAGAGGAACCCAGGCCGTGTTGTCGAATTCACATTTCTTGTTGTTGGTGCTGAGGCGCTCGTGGAAAACTAATATACTAACTAGTTTTTTTAAGAAGTTATAGCCCCTGAAACTTGTTTATAGAAGCAAAGAGTGATGCCGAAAGGTTCATTCGGATGGTTTTTTTTCTTCTGCCATTATTAAAATGTACCCCAAACACCTGTAACCTCCTTAATACCCTGAGATCAGAGGTCTCTCTCCTCCCCCTCCCTTTGCTGTTTCATACTCGGACGTGTCTGCATAAAATCTGTGACTTCACTATTCCTGGAAATCCGACATAAAACACTGTATCTTTGGCAGAAAGCTCAGTTGCTGTAAATGTAGGAATAAGGAGATGTGTCTGACTATCTACACTGGCCAAGAAAAGCTGTATTGAGAAACGAGTGTGAAATTGGAGCAGTGTCTACACTCCCCTTATGCTTCTCTTAAAGAAATGAAATCTGCTTGGAGACTGGCCCAGAATTCTCTGAAGATAAAGCAATGGGCTGGGATGACTCTTGGATTTAGTCTGTTTGTACTTGTCAAAACAATAGGACAAGCTAAAGGAGAGAATAAGGGAAATCCGGACTTAGCATTGTGTAGACCAAAAATCAATCAATTATTTAACCTGAGTTTTTCCTTTATGTACCAATTAAACTGGTGTTTCAAGGATCCATCTCCCATGCCCAAGGCTCTCTTTTGGCTGGGTAGACATTCCAAGCTATACCATTCTTCTTAGATCAGTGGCCACTGTGGGGAAGCCCTCAATCTGTCTGTGTGCCAGCCTCTCCAAACATTATTGTAGTATCCAACTCTTTGTGACCCCATTTGAGGTTTTCTTGGCAAAAATACTGCTAAGATTCTTGGCAATTGAGACAAACAGGGTTAAGTGACTTGCCCAGCATCATATAGCTAGCTAGTGTCTGAGGTTAAATTTGAACTCAGGAAGGTAAATCTTTTTATTTTACCTAGCTGCCCCAAACATTATAGGTTAGAACAGATAGAGTTCAGGTTTCAAACTTGCTAGCTAGAGTTGATACATGAACATATATTCGATTTATCAAGTATTTTAAAATATTAGCATGTAGTGGATTTCCTGCCATCTAGGGGAGGGATGGGGACTAGGGGGGGAAAATTTGTAACGGAAAGCTTTGTAAGGGTCAGTGTTGAAGAACTACCCATATACGTGTTTTGCAAATAAAAAATTTTAATAATAAAAAAAAGAAAATCAAATAAATAAAGATACATGAACCACTCAGAGTTGATTGACGACTTATATTCTGTTTTGTTAAAGGACCTTTAGTATTTTGGTTAAAAAAGTTTTTTAACTGAGTCAAGTTCATTAAAACAAAGAAAGTAATTAGTGTGTAGGTATAGCCTAATTTTAATGAGAAGCTCTCATAAACCTTTCCTTGGTGCTTTAGTTATTTGGGGATTTTTGGAAATTACCAAGTTAGGGTGATAGTTTCATGTCAAATTATACTTTTATGACATTTCCTTGCTTTAACATAGATCATCCTGATCTTTATTGGCTAATCAATTATTGATGAATGCTTAGTAGAACCTAGTAGTAGGTTGTGATGAGAGGGTAAAAGAATGGGCATGGCAATTGAGCCATGGGAATGAATCCATGGGAGACAATACATGATGGGACCTTATTAACACTGACTTTTCATTAGCTCTGTAATATGAAGGACTATTTATTATCATTATTGCCAATAGAATTTGTACAGTACCAATTACAAATAATGTACAATGTTAAGTTCTATGTGAGAAAACTAAGAAATATAAAGCACATTTTCTGCCTTCAAGGAGTTTTCAATCAATTTGAGGACATGGAACATAATTTTGAACAATTAGAGCAAGGGGCTAGGTGACCACTTCCCAGGTATGTTTTAGAGGCAAATTGTACGTCAGATAAGTGGTTGGACTAGGTGATTTCTCTGGTCCTTTTAGTTCTAGAAGGACCATCCTTCAAAACCCAGTTCAAATCTTTCTCCTTCCATGAAGCTTTTCTCCACTACTTTGTTCCAAATTATTTTCTCTTTTTTTTGACTGCCCTTGTTAATGCTTACTGCCTATAATACATAACTGAGCTACTAATCATACTGCCTGGTATTTGTTCTCTAATTATATCAGTTCATGTATGTTTTCCTTGTCTTTCTAATAAAATTGAAAACTTACTCTGGGCAGGGGTTATGTTTGAAAAATATTTAGTACCTCATAAAATGTCTTGAAAAATGCTGGGCAGCTCATTGAGGCTCAGTAAATGCTTGTGGAATTGAATGAATGAGTTAGTATAGTTTTTTTTTTTTAATTAAGGTATTAAGTCAATCAGACATAGGAGATTAGATTTGATAGTCCATTCAGGTTTTTTTTTTTTTTTTAGCTCCATGGTCTATGCTATCCAACTGAAATATGAAAGAGAACAGTAGTTGAGGGTTTTGATTTTTTTTTTCTCTGTGTCCTTGAAGAAAGACTGCCAATTGTATTAAAAATATCGATTTATAATTTTGGTGAGAATGACTGCAGATGGTTATCTACCATAATAAAATAGACGGCTTCCCAGTTGTTCACATTAGTTAGTATTTGGCTTCTTGAGAAACCACTTGTCTGGAAAGCTTGCCAGAGACGAGAGAATCTCACAAGTTCAGAGATGAAACTCTCTGGTCCCACATATATTTAGAGCACTTTGGAGCAGAGATTAGGAAAGACATACACACACATATATTTTAAAAAATTCTTTGGTACTTCCTGGCTGGCTAAAGTCAGGCTAGTCTTTCCTGTGGTGTTTCAGTATTTCTGCTGCCTCATTGAACTGAAAATGAGCTTTTATTTTATGAGACTTTTCTTTCATGAAACAAAAACAATAATTAAAGAGAAAAACCTTTTATAAACACTAGTCTGATAGTCCTAGTTTGCTTAACTTTTTCCAACCTTAAGAAAAGTTGGAACTGGATTTAACTTCTGAAAGAAGTCTCTAAAAGTATTTTCTTTTCAATTCATTCAAAGCTGTCTGCCACCCCCCCCCACCTCCCCCCCCCCCCACCCTTTCCCGAATTCTGATTTTTCCAGTGCTCCACCATATCCTGGAGACTAACAATGTGGAATGTTTTCATTATGTTTCACCACAATTGTAGGGACATGCAAATCACTTTGGATAAAATTCCTGACCAAAATCTTCACCCCAAATCTGACTCGACTCTATAGTGAAGATTAGTTTGATTATCTGAACTAAATCTAAGGGTTAATACAGCCCAACAATTGTTAGTAAGAGGTGACTGAAGAGTTAGAGGTTAGTTTATTCAAAATAGTTAACACACACACACACACACACACACACACACACACACACACACCCCAACCAAAAACCTGAAACAGAATGCTTGTAATTTTGATGACCAAACTTGATCCTGGAGAAAAGTTAAAAATATATATCCACTTTCAGAGGTGGGGAACTAGGGATATGGAATGTGCATATTTGGTCTATATGTCTGTTTTGCTTAATTACTTTTTTCCCTTTCCTTTTAAAAAATCTTTATTTTAAGAGGTGGATAGGTGATTAGGGACAGCAATATATTTGACATAAACTTGATATAAAAACAAAAGGGCTATGAAATTAAGATTTTATAAAAAAAAAAAAAGAAAACGATAAAATGTTCAAGCCAGTTGATGTATATAGACACAAATTATAGATATTCCACTGCCTTGGAAAGCTTGAGTTAGTTCTTTCTGGGATGTGTGTGTATGTGTGTGTGTGTGTGTGTGTGTGTGTGTGTGTGTGTGTACTTTACTCAGGACCCAGAAAGAAAGCCTGGAGATTTGTATGAGCATGACTTAGACAAGTATGGAAACCAGCCAGGAAGTCTGGGAGAAAGCTCCATCTTACACAATTTACTTGAGACAGCCAGTTGTAAATCTCATAGGATATTCTCCTTCCTAACAGGAGCAGGTGGGTTTTATGGTTACTATGTTGGATTTTAATGGAGAAAGTGTTTAGAGTCCATCAAATGGGTTAGTGTTATCTGTATTGTTAAAGAGAATCTTTTGAGCATAGAGGACCAAACAAATGTTCCTTTTCATCTCTCCTTTTCACCTCTCCAGGGATCAGGATCATACATTTAGAACTGAAAAGAAATTCAAAGATCATTTAGTCCAACCTACTTATCTTAAATTTAAGAAAATTGAGACTCATAGAGTTTATATTTTCATAGATTATGAGTAACAGAGATGAGATTTGATGCCCTCTGATGACAAATCCAGTGCTCTTTTCTCCAGATTGTACGTCTAGAGAGGGAGGGTGATGTATATTTGTGTGTAAGAAGAGTACTTCTCTTGATCAATTTTAACTGTCTTCCAATATAAACAAAATCATTATTATATCCATGAACTGGTTTATTGTATCAGGGAAACTTGGGATTTGGAAGCCAACTCTCAGAGAGCAATTCACCAAATTGAAATATAATAAGTTTGTTTCTTGCCACTAATCTCTGTGTGTCATTTCTTGTTGACCCTTTTCATTCCTTTTTTAGATACAGAGCTCTCTTCATCATTACCCTAACCTACCCCTCCCAAAATGGAGAATATTAAAGACTTTGACAATCAATGAATTGTTTTATTGACTACTATGTGCAAGGCAGTGTTCTGGATGCATTTTGAGAGAAACAAAATATTACTAGAGTGTAAGTACCTTAAGAGCAAGAGCTTATTTAAGAGTATCATTTATTTATTTTTATGAGGACCAAAAAACAGTGGTACAACAAGGACATTGCTAAAGGACACTGAACTTTAGTACTGTCTCCCAGCAGCAGGGAGGAACTAAGGACCTTGTTAACACAAAATAATATACTCTTTCTTTGCCTAATAGTAAATTACTGCTTACACTATTTTTATCCTATTCCCTCTGTAGCATCCCAGATAGCCTTGGATGTTGAGTTTGCATTTGAGGAGGAGCTCTTTCATGATGTTGACTATATCTGCTTTATAGTGTTTTTCCTGGGTAAGGGACCTTCTTATGATTCTGTCTTGGATCTCCTCCAGCTTCCACACAGCCTCATTCTGATGAATCTTCATTCTTGGGGATGATTTAAGGCTATACAGAGAAATTTTGGCAGGTCTGATCAAAATAGGAAACCTTTGAAACTCATCTTAGTGACAGACTGTCAACCATTTGAAGATTAATCTAGTTAATTATGGAGTCTTGTAGGATCTTAAGTTGAGAATTAGAAGGAAAAGTTTAGAATTTATTTAATCCAACACCCTAATTTTAAAGATGAGGAAAGTGTGGCCTAGAGACATTAAGTGACTTACCCAAGCTTACAAAGGTAGTAAGCGACACAATTGGAATTTGAATTCAGAAGGTCTGAATCCAAATCCAGCTCTCTTTCCACTGAACAATACTTCCCCAATTAGCAAAGGGCTCATCACCAGGAAGTTGTTGACCATTATATTATCTATCTGTCTATCATCTATCTATCTATCTATCTATCTATCTATCTATCTATCTATCTATCTATCTATCTACCTTTCCACATATCTATTCACTTATTTGTTTATCTCTTTTCCATAAACAGATAAAAAATATAAAATGGTGGTCAGCTCCAAAAAACTCTCTGAACAAAAGCAATAACAACAACAACAAAGATGAGTTGTTTCCCTCAGTTTCCTCAATCATAAAATGGTAATAAAAATAGCACTACTTCCCAGGATTATTATAAGGATGAAGTGAGATAATATTTGTAAAGTATTTAGCATAGTTCTTGGCACATAGTAAAGATTTTATAAATGCTAGCCATTATTTATTACTATTTCCATAGTGATAGTGGCTTAGAGGAATAAAAAGCAGAGAGCTAAGAATCATATCCTTTATAAAGAATAATTTGTGATCTTTGTCTTATGATCAGTGAGTGCTCATTATCAATGGAATTGAATTGCATCCATAATGATTTTTTTTTAATTGAGAATCTCAATCTATGTTCAAGTTCTTATAATTGAAATCAGAAGTCTGGAATAGGAGATGACTGGAATAGAAGGTAGGTTGGTCATTTAGAATAAGGATAGCTCATTTGGAGAAGAGGTGTCAAACACATGGTGACCCAAACACTCTTGAGTGTAGCCCAAATCAGACTAAAATGTAGTTACCATCTGACGTTAATGTGCTAATATATTAATAAAAAAGAAACATGCATAAACACATGTGGTTTTCTAAGTGAATATGTGGCCCCTAGGGACTTAATGGCCCTCCATTTCTATTTGAATGTGATACTACTGATATAAAGTGAAGACTATAGGCAGCTAGGTGGTGTAGCTAGATGGGGCCTGGAATCAAGAAGATGAATTCAAATACAGTTTCAGATACTTACTAGTGGTGTGACCCTGGATAATCAATTACTCTCTTTCTGCCTTAGTTTCCTCATTTGTAACATGGGGTTAATAGTCTAATTGCTGTAAGGATAAAATAAGATATTTATAATATAATTTGCAAATCTTAAAGTTTTGTATAAATGCTAGCTATTAAGGATAACTGCTATACAGCTTTGGGTGTTGCTCCAGTATCTATGAAAAAAAAATTAAAGAAAAAAATGGAAGTAAACTGTATTTATGGAAAGACATAGATAAGAATAAGGATATAAAGGTATGGGTAGTAACTTGCATTGATGGAATTCCCCTAATAGTGAGATCGGGAGTACATCAGTATTACAAAGAAGAGAAAACATAGAATATAGTTTCTTAGCCCACCTTGGCCTCTGTAGGTTTTGATTTTTTCCTCAATGAAATGAGGGAGTTGAATTAATTGATTTCTAACATCCCTTTCAGCTCTAAATTCTATGATCTATCCTCTTTTCTTTTCCCCTTCCCAATCCTCCCAGTTTCTAAACGATGTGAATTACATAGAATAGCATTTAATAAATGTTAGCTTAAGAAATCAATGAAAGACTCATATGTGCAAAAATATTTGTAGCAATCTTTTTGCAATGGCAAGGAACTGGAAACGGAGTGGATGCCCATCAATTGAGGAATGGCTGAATAAGTAAGTTATGGTTTATGAATGTAATAGAATATTATTGTTTCATAAGAAATGATTAGCAGATGGATTTCAGAAAGGCCTGGAGAGACTTACATGAACTGATACTAAGTGAAATGAGTAGAATGAAGAGAACACTGTATACAGCAACAAGAAGGTTATGTAATGATCAACTATGATGAACGTGGCTCTTTTTAATAATGAGATGATTCAGGGCAATTCCAATAGTCTTTTTTTTTTTTTTTTACTTTTTTGCTGAGGCAATTTGGGTTAAGTGACTTGCCCAGGGTCACACAGCTAGGGAATGTTAAGTATCTGAGACCAGATTTGAACTCAGGTCCTCCTGACTTCAGGGCTGGTGCTCTAACCACTGCACCACCTAGCTGTCCCCCAATAGTCTTTTGATGAAGAAAGCCGTTTACATTTAGAGAGAGAAGTATGAGACTGAATGTGGATAACAACATAGTATTTTCACTTTTTAAATTACTGCTATTTGCTTGCTTTTTTTCTTTCTCATATTTTCCTCTTTTGATATGATTTTTCTTTTGCAGCATGATAAATGTGGAAACATGTTTAGAAGAATTGCACATGTTTAACCTATATTGAATTACTTGCTGTTTAGGGAAGAAGGGAGGGCAAGAGAGAGGAAAAAATTTGGAACCCAAGGTTTTGCAAGGGTGAATGTAAAAAGTTATCTTTGCATGTATTTGAAAAATGAGAAGCTATTATTATTAAAAATGAAAACAATATCCATTATCCTTATGGTAGTTATATTTGGAGAAATTATGATATAGTTGTATAAACTTTAAAATGTATAATGCAAATTAAGTGGGTACAACAAAAAACAAGTTATAAAAATTAAAAGGATTCAAGATAGAGTTGGGGCTTGAGGTGGTGTAGAAAAAGGAAAGGAAATTCCAGAGAAGGAAAAATATGTAAGCAAAGGTACAGAGTCCAGAATGTACATGGTTTTGCAGAAAGATAAGGAGAAGTTGAAATTATCAGTTGAAAAGTCTAGGGAATTATAGCATAGATGCCATGGAGCTATTGAAAATGTTGAGGGGAATAGAGTGAGGACACAGGTTAAAAAACCTAAGATCATGTGTTAAAAGAATTATAAAATTGCAGGGTTAGAAGGGACTTTAGAATTCATCTTGTCTAAGTCCTATCTGAAGGCTTTGCCATATCATCCATGACAAATGATCCTTCATCCACCCTTTGCTTGGGATGAAAGCATGGTAAAGAGAACTAGGTTACCAGTCAGAGGTAACTGACGGGTTCATGGATTTGAATCATCACTAATGATTTGGGACAGGCCACTTAACACCTCTGGGTCTTATTTTCCTTTCCTGTAAAGCTAGGAGGTTGGAATAGATGACAATTAAAGTTCCTTCCCTTCCTACATTAAGTCTGTGATGCTAAAAATCTCCAATGATTGGAAATCTACTGCTTCTTGGGTTAGTTTCTTCCATTTTTGGACAGCTTTGAACAAATTGGGTGAGAAATTGGATAATAATATTGTATGGTATTTTAATATTACAAAATACTTTCTTATTGCTTTTCCTCATAAACAAGGAACTTGATCTGAGTGAATATTGGTTCAATACGGCAAATACTTTTTAGTTCTGGTTTTGTTCCAATTAAATTATTTGAGAAAACACAGGATGAAGCTTAGCTCCTATCTGACCTGGTTTTGTTGGGTATTTTAAAACAAAACAAAAGAAAACTTTGATTCCATAATAAAATAATATTTAGATCCCATTTTTAGTTCATCAGTTAGTGAAGTTTACTCTGATTTTTACTTCTTGGTTTGGTTCCATTCAAATCTGGGAGGCAGGATAGAAAAGTGACAAGATAAGTTGATTTGAAGTCAGAGCAATAGGTTTGAATTCTCATTCTGATACTTCTTGATTGTATGACTATAGGCAAATCACTTCATCTTTCTGGGCCTAAATATGCTCATCTGAAAAGGTAGGGATTGGATAGATGGCTGCTAGGGTCCTTTCCAGGTATGATCCTATAAGATCCAATTTTAATCTGGCTGTCTTATTTCTACTGCCTAAAAAGGAAACCATCTATAGTGAATGTTGATATATATGATTTTATAATATCCAATTTTAATCTTGCTGCTTTTTTTATTCTGAATAAGAAGAAAGCCTTCCAGGGTGAATATTGTTGTTCAGTCGTTTTTCAGTCATGTCCTGCTCTGGGGTTTTCTTGGCAAAGATACTGGAGTGGTTTTGCCATTTCCTTCTCCAGCTCATTTTCCAGATGAGGAAACAGAGGCAAACAGGGTTCCTATAAGATTCAATTGCTGCTTTATTTCTACTACTTAAGAAGGAAACCTTCTAAGGTGAATGTTGAAATATATGATCCTATAAGATCCAATTTTAAGCTTGCTGCTTTATTTCTTCTGTCTAAGAAGAAAGCCTTCTAGGGTGAATGTTGTTGTTTAGTCATTTTTCAGTCATGTCCCACTCTGGGGTTTTCTTGGCAAAGAAACTGGAATGGTTTCACATTTCCTTCTCTAGCTCATTTTCCAGATGAGGAAACTGAGGCAAAAGGGATCAAGTGACTACCCCAGGTTCACACAGCTTGTAAGCCTCTGAGGCCAGATTTGGACTCATGAAGATGAGTTTTCCTGACTTTAGGCTCCTCGGCCCCACTTAGCTGCCCCTCTATGGTGAATACATGTTGCAAATTGCTATTTCCCCAGTGCCTTGAGATTTAAGTTTGAACTAAACATTTCACCCCCTACAACTGTAACCTCCAATCCAGCCCAAGTGGAACCTGTTGCCATAATGTAAGGAGTCAGATGGTACTCTCTAGGCTTGGTTAGGTTTCTTTCCATTCTCCAGCTTTTTACTGCCCAGATGAGAAAGACTGGAGAATTCTCCCCCTGAGGATCCCATGCTGATAGGAAAGGGGCCCAGTGATCAATTTAGAACCCTGAGGGGAAAGGAAATGATCTGTTATCTGCTTGAGTGACAGCAAAAGGAGCATTTGATATGGGCCCCAAAATGGGACCACGAGGCAAGGGAATATATTGTTTTAAGCCTGTCTCGAGACCCAAGCAGCTGGTGTGTGTTCAGATAAGCATCTGCACTCTTGGAAGCCGATTCCTACTGAATCAAACCCCTGAACCGTCTGAGGTCCACCCATCACTAATTTTCATATGAATTATATTAAGAGTCTGATGGTAAAGTATGTCTTGGTTTAAAAATAGAATAATAAAACAATAAATCAAGAAGAAAAAGCAAACTGAAAAAATGTAGAAAACAGATGAAAAGAAAAAAGGGAAAAAGTGAACTACATAAAAATACCATACATGCCAGGCACTTCAGATGTGATTTCCTGTGGCCTGCACTTTAAAAAGCCTGGTGTTACAACATGCTCTACATCTGAAGGCCAAAAACAGAAAGAATAAACCCTTGTTTAAACTTGGAGTGGAAGGGCGACATCTGACCTGTTCATGATCTAGGCCTTTCCTGGGGGAGGACATGTCAGACGATTTTCCATTTGATGGAACTCTGCCCCATGGCCCTGCCCCTTCTCCACCCTCCCCTTGCCCACACAGTGCTGACACACTTCCTGTTCTGGACGGCAGGACACACAGTGGGACCGCTCCTGGGCTCTGGGGCCCTTGCTCACATGTGGGTTGAAGAGAAGACTTCAAAAGCAAATTCTGGCACCCAGAAAGATGATTTAAAAGTGAGTTTGGGTGGTTCCCAAGAAGACCTGCTCCAAGTAAGTAGAAAGAAAACATACATTATCTCATGTTAAAGAGCCTGCTCCTTTTAAGACTCTGCCAAATATTTATGAAATACTAACTTATTGCTGAAAAGCCCTGACAAACGCAATAACCGCTGGCAAACCCAAGAGGACATAAACATGATGTAAGGATACCAATCCTGAACTGGCCCAGATTGCATGACAAATCTGTAATTCTAATCGACCAGAATCTAAAATGTATGCCCCAAGAATATACTGTCTGCATTACAGATGCACTTGTATGATATTAGATTAGGCAAAGGAAAGGCAAAATAAACATTTAAAGAATCTGTAGATTTGGGAGGAGGGGCATGGGCGAGTGGGGGAAGGGATGGTGTATGGAAAAAATAACATTTCAGTTACAAGAAGAAAAAAATATCAGCAAATCAAGACATGGCTGATCCAGTCTGTGAAGTTGTTTGGTTCAGACTTTTCCCTTGTGTCGAGAAGTTTCTTGAATAATAATGAAAATCCTCAAAACTCTGAAGGGGGTATTGTGGTAGGAGCACTCATTGCACCTCTGTACACCAACAATGCTCTCTTCAAAACCCAGGAAACCTGACAAATATGGTGTTGAGACTGAATGGTGTCCCAAGATGGGTTTGTGATTACATTTATAAACCGTTGAAATGTCTTTCATTTAAAAGTCAGAGAATTGGCAGAGTGCATTTTCTAAACATGTGCTTTTTCTTCTTCTTTTTCTCCTCCTTCTTCTTCTTTTTCTTCTTTTTTTTTTTTTTCCAGCAAGCAGCTCAGAGGCCAGCTGGTCTTTGTTAGTAATCTTTAGCACACCCACGAGCAAACATGTGACTGGTTTGATGATATGCTATTAAGAAAATGTGATTTGTTAATGTCATATTGGGGGCCTCAACAGGTCCCTTCTTCCATCCAGGCCTTTGGAATGAGAATTTTGGAGGGTGATGGGGGAAACAATGGCTGATGGATGCTTCATCAGGCTGCCTGTTGAGTCTGGGCTATTGGAAAGTGCAGAGTTGGACCACAGGGACTGAGGTTTCCTCTCCTTAAGCTAAGAATGCAGTTGGCCTTCCAGGGATTGTCTTAACAGACCCGGGTCCCTCGAAGGGGATCCTTAGAGTGTACTCAGTTCTGTTTTGGAATAACAAACAATTCAGATTCAGGGATCCTCTGGGGAACCAGCTGGAATCAGATCTCCTCCTGCCTGCCCTGGGAGTCTTGCCTGCTCTCTAGTTACTTCAATTATTTCCTCTAGGATAGTTAGATGGTGTTGTGGATAGAGCACAGGACGTGGAATTAGGAAGACTCATCTTCCTGAGTTCAAATCCAGCCTCAGACACTAGCCATGTGACCCTGGGTGAGTCACTTAGCCTTGTTTGCCTCAGTTCCTCACCTATAAAATGAACTGGAGAAGAAAAAGGAAAACCACAATATCTTTGCCAAGAAAATCCTAAATGGGGTCAAGAAGAGTTGGGCTCAAATGAATGACAATAACAACAAAACTAACTCTTCTCTCAGGGATATTGTGACGGAGACTTGGTGGGAATGGGAGGAGTGCAGACATAAATACATTTTACCCAGAATTACCAAATATTCCAGTGATTTTTTTTTTGACCTTGGAAGGAAATACCTTCTGGGAGAGAAGCCACATGGCTAAGATGGGGAGAAACTTCATGGAGAGAGAGAAAGGGGAGGGAGGATGTAAACCACTCTTCCCCCAAGTTTCACTTGCAGAACCCCAGGAAACAGAGGTGCTGCTTCTGCAATAGAAAACAGAGGTAACCAAGGAAGGTAAGACCTCATGCAATGGTAGGGCTTGTGTGGAGACAGAGATAGAGTTGAGAGGAGCTGTGACCAAAGGGACTAGCAGATGGGATTGGTGAGACCACTGTAGTCTAATCCACAATTGTTTTTTCTTCTTCCTTCCTTCCTACCTAGGAAAAACTGAAGCTTTCTTTTACCCTCCTCATCATTTCACTTCTTTTTTCCCTTGGGAGGGAGGGAGGAGGCACAGAAATTTAACACACTATAGAGGTGAAACCTTCATGGCCTGAAGTAGAAGCCTGTTTCTTTAAAATTCCTATTTGGGTTTCTATCTTACCTCAAAGCTACTATTAAATTGTATGGCCATTTACAATGATTTTACCCCAAACTTATAAGTAAGTACTTGAATATTGACAAAGGAAAAATTAACCCAAAAGGAAGCTCAAGTTGAATAAAGGAGAAACAGAGAGAGCAGTTTTAGCAATCTTTTTGATAGCCCTTCCCCAAACTACCCTTGAACCCAGAGTGAGATTTAATAAAGAAATGAGCCAGTATTGATAAATAAAATGGAGGTTATTGTATTCAGGTAGCCATAACTCCCAAACAAAGCTCACAGCCAATTCCTTACTTAACAGTACCACATGGGACTTTTCTGTTCTGGAATGATTTTTTGTTTCCATATTCTGCTGTTGTTTATGGTCCTCATATGATAATCCTTGCTCAAAAATATATGTGCATCTGCTTGCCAGAGGTATCTGAAATTCTGACATTAGATATTTATCCTTTGAGGTAAGCATTCTTTCCAAATATCCTCTTTTAGAGAGGTACATAACTCACTTCCCAGGGCGCCTTGAGCTCTGGGCTTCCATGGGTCAGGTCCAATTTTGGTAATTAACTGAAAAGATTTTTTCTTTTTTCTTTGATTTGGATGCCATAACACAGTTTCTTCTGATAAATCTCCAATTATTGCTAATCTATGTCTTCAAAAAATGCTGGTAGCAAGAGCTCCAGCTCCCATAGAAACACTCATGGTAATACATACAAATATGAGACTGTCTTTATTTGCTCTATGAAAATACACTAAATGCAATAGAACACAAAAACAAATTCAGAAAACACACCAACACATTAAAGGATGTACAGTAGTCCATACTTAATCAGCACAGTTCTTCCTCTTTGGTGGATCCCATTTTCTTATAAGACCCTACAAAGCCCACTTACCTTCTCCCCTAAGACCTGTAATTCTCTCCTGTCATTTGGACTTCCCCAGGAAGGAAATCATAAGTTGTAATTGCTAGATAGGGAAAATCCTGACATTACCATGAGTGTCTCTTACATTCTACAGAGTCTTTTTGAGGATTATGCCTTTCCCAAATGGGAAATACTCTTTGGGGCTTCAAGCCTCTTACTATATACCCACCTATCTAAATAACTCATGGTATAAAAGATCTCAATTTAACACCCTCTCCTTCATCATAACTTTAATTCCTCAGTTCTTTTCTATCTGTGAGGGGTCTATTCGATTACCCTTTTCTCTCTTTCCAAGAGGCACCCTTTCAGGAAAATTCCCTTCTGTAGATTGAAAGCCAGGGTCTCTAGACCTTGCTTATGAGATAACACTAAGAGCTAGTTCTTTCCAAAAAATTCTCCTTTCTACAAAGGTCAGATTGTAGAGCTCTTGAGCTTAAGGTCCTTAAAGAGGCAACCCTCAAAAACTCTTTCAGAAAACTGAGGTTCAGGGGCTTACCTTGTCCAGGCCATGTGGTTGAATATGGCTCTGAAGCTCAGGACACTCCACCACTGCCTCAGTTGCTGCTCTTAGGTCTCCAGCTTAGGCTCAGAAAAGCGAAGAAAGAATGGCAAGGGTGACTAGAAGTTTTCCTTCTGGATTGTGTAGGCAAGTACAAGGTTGACTGTGTGCAAGGAAACTATTAAGGGTGCATGGTGACAGGGACCCCATCCCTCTGTCTGCTGATTTCATAGGGCTCCTTTAGAATGCCTTTGCCTGTATTTACCTGGGAGGATTTCTCAGCCTCTCTGAGCAACCATTCCAGCACTCCAGGGACTCTCTTCCACCACCAATAATGCCACCATTGTTGCTTTACCTCATTCCCTCCCCCTTTTACCCTTTCTAGTTAAGTACTACATTTAAAATTTTTTTCTTTATAAAAGTTCATAAATATTAAGCAAAGATTACTTAGTATAATATCAATAAATATGACCAAACAAAATTAAATTCCAAATAAAATTACAAAATCTTTATGTATTACTTGTTTATGAAATGAAATCATTTGAATCTTCTGTTTACAAACTTTAATGTTTTGCTATTTTTATATAGTTGGGCTCATTCTTTCTTCTCTCTGCATCATTACCTCTATCTTTCCACAGACTTTTTTGTATTCATATTTCATATCAAAGTTTCAAGTGTGACTCATAGGAATGAAGAAAACAACAAATTAAAAAGATTTGGTCGTGGGGGGCAAGTGGTTGCTTGGCTTTGGACTTAATTTTGGGGTACAACACAGCACCCCACAGTAGTACCTCCTTACTAATACTCTGAGATACATTCTCAGGCTAAGCCATCATGAGCAATTATTCCCTACTTGAACCCAATCTTCAACAATTCTGAACCTGAAGTGTTTTTGTTAGTCCCTCCGCTCACTCCCACTCTTTTATTTCTATTTTCCTAAATCTAAACCCACAAACATCCCTCTCTAAAGCTACTGTTGCTTCCACAGTGCTTTCTGGTATAGGTAACAAACTAGCTTTTTTCTAACACTTTTTTCCTTTTGGTATTCCCTCTATCTTCTTAAACTCAAAGAGATCTAGTGCCCTTCTGATGACACAGATTCTTTCACCACCTTTTCTGGACTGGGTGAACCCATACCCCTCAATTCACTAGTCATGGTGCATAGTTGGAACACTCCCCACTTTCCATGGCCATTTTCAGAGTCTTCCTCTATCACTACCAGTCAATCAATTAAGCACTTATTGTGTGTCAGGCATTAGTATAAGCTTGGAGATACAAAAAGCAGCATAAGGCAGTCCTTGCTCTTCAAGAGTTTACAATCTAATGAGGGAAGCAGCCTACAAACAAATTCACTCAAAGCAAGCAATATACAGGTTAAGTAGGAAATGCTAGCAGAGAAAAGTTAGCAATTATCTTTCACCAAGATTACCAATTTTTTTAATTAGAAAGGATGGTAAAGGCTTCCCATAGAAAGTGAGATTTTAAGTAATCAGGGAACCCAGTAAAAAAACTTGAGGAGGAAAAGCATTTCAATAATGGGAGACAACCAAAGAAAATGCCTGGAGCCTAGAGTTGGGAGAGTCTTATTTGTGGAACAGTGAAGAAACCAATGTCACTGGTCAAAGAGTACCTGTGGGAGACTAAGGTGTAAGAAAACTAGAAGAATAGAAAGGGTCTAGATTATGAAGGTCTTTGCCAAATGAAGATTTTGTATGTGCTCCTGAAGGTAATAGGGAGCCACAGGATTTTATTGAGTATGGGAAATGACACAACTGTGTCTCAGAAACCTCTTTCTTTGAGGTTTATTATATATATATATATATATATATATATATATATATATATATATATATGTTCTCTCTCTGTGTATATATACATATATGTTTTATAATATATATGTTGTATACATACATACACACAAACACATACACATATGTATCAACCTCTCTGACCTCCAAGATACCCCCCTTCCTCAATGAATTTAATGCCTGACTCATGTCTTTCTTTCCTTCTCAACTCCTGTTTTCTTACTCTAGGGGATTTCATCATAGTTATTGATTCTTATGGATTGATTAAAAATGCCAACCTTCCTCAACTTACATATTTCCTATAATCTATTTCTCCACTTCATCTCAGTTAAACATGGAGATGGTCTTTTTTTTTATCATTCCATTACACACAAATGCATCCCTATAATATTCAGGAACTCTGAATTTCCTTTATCTGATTACGGTTTGTCATTATCTCCATCTCTTCCTCTGCTTTGCAATCTCCAAATTTGTTCTTACCCTGACCTCTCACACCTTTTCCAGATAAGTTCTGCTCTGTCTACACTATCCTTCCTTCCTTCCTTGTCTTGGTGAACCATTTTAACTCTATACTATCCTTTTCTTTCAAATCCCTTGCTCCTTAATCCGTAATTTATCTTGTCCTGCCCTGCCAAGCCTCATTCTTAAACTACTCCCATGCTGTTCCTACTTGCCAGTTTCTAAACCAAGATGGAGAAACTGTGCTGACCGAGTCCACTTCAACTTTATTTTTACCTAATCTCAACTAACACATTTACTGCAGTGAGCCAATCCTTTCATATTCCCTTAACAGACTCATTATTGCATTCATCACAGCAACTTTTCCAAACCTTTTCATCCCATCTCAAACCTTTAGTGTATTCCTCACTCCTCCACTTTCTTAGCTGATCTTTCACTGAAAAAATTGGAGCCATTTACCAAGAACTTCTCTTCTCCCCTCATCCTCATCACATTGCTCAGTTGACTTCTGCCACATTCTTCTTCACTCCTCACATGAGGTGACCCACAGCAAACCCTTGTCCAGGCACATGATCCCATTACATATTGTATTCTCCAGCAGACAGTCCCCTCTATCATCCCTTCTTTCTTATATTCAACCTTCTCTGTCTACTAGTTGCTTCCTTACTGCCTGTTACAAACATTCCTATGTCTCCCCTTAGTCTTAAAAATCCTCACTTGATCCATCTATCCCTGTTAACTGTTATCCTACAGCTCTTCTTCCCTTTCTTGCTCAGCTCCCTGAAAAGGCTGTTGGTGGCCAATGCCTTCACTTTTTTCTTCTCACTCTTTTTTAACCTTCTTCGGTCTAATTTCAGACCTCATCATTCAATTAAGATTACTTTCCCAAACATAGAAAGATTTACATAAACTGATACTGAGTGAAATGAGAAGAATTTGAACAGTGTACACAATAACAGCAACATTGTGAGATGATCAACTATGAATGACTTAGTTCTTCTGAGCAATACAATGATCCAAAACAATTCCAAGCTATCCACATACAGAGAAAGAACTGATGGACTCTAAACACAGATCAAATTATATTTTTTTCATCTTTCCCCCCATGTTTTTCCCTTTTGTTCTGTTTCTTCTTTAACAACATAACTAATGTAGGAATATATTTAACACAATTGCACATAACTAACCTATATCAGATAGCTTGCTGTCTTAGGGAAGGTGGGGGAAAATTTGGATATCAAAAATTTTATAAAAGATGAATATTGAAAACTATCTTTACATACTATTGGAAAAAATACTATTTACAAGAAACCTGCTTTCCTCAAGGTTATTAATTACCTATCTCTTAATCACCCTTTTCTTTTTCTTAGTCCTTATCCTACACTTGTCACTCTCTTCTTTATTCTTTCTTCTCTCTAGGTTTTTATAACACTTCTATAGTCTTATTCTCCACTCCTCAGCCAGGTCATGCCTACTAATTGTGGGTGCCTCCCCCGATCCTGGACCCTCTATACTATTTCATTTAGTGATTTAATCAGCATCCATTAATTTAATTATGTCTTTGCAGGGGATTATTTGTCCAACTCTAACTTTTCTCCTGACCTATAGTCTTTCTAAGTTACATAGATTGATTGGAGAGTTTCCCCAATCAGCCCATTGAACCAAAAAATGTTAAGGAAGGGCTCACTGCCCAGTAAGCTCATCAAATGAGTAAGGAAACTCTCTTGATCAACCTCCTTACAAGTAACTAATCCAGAAAGGGTAATATGTTAAGCTATTGAGTCATTAATTAGTTCAGTGGATTAGTTTCCTCCTCTCAGTTGTCTGGAAGTCAGCCACTGAAGGAATGGGGAATGGAAAGGGGGAGAGCCAGAGTAGGAGGTTCAGTGTGGAAATCTGAGCAACTAGAAACATAAGGACACCAGAGGAAAATTAATTGTTGAGAAAGAGGATGTGGCACAAGCAGAGGAAGCAAGAACACTTAAGACAACCTTTGTCTACTTCATAAGAGGGTGACAGATAATGAAAACTAATTTGAATTAAATCTGATTACAATATAAGCTGCTAAAAATAAAATAAAACAAAATAAAAATGAGTAAGTAAAGGAGAAAGAACCTTACCACACTTACCTACTATATGAACATAGATAAAAGATCTATTTTCATAACCAAAGGAAGATGGTAAAATGAAAAAAAAATTCACTCCTATCCTAAAGAGCAACATCAAAGGGTCACAAGTCCAAAAAAAGTTCTTGGAAGAATTTTAAAAGGACTCCAAAAATCAAATAAGAAAGATCAAGGAAAAATTAGGGAAAAAAATAAACACAATTCAGTCTGAACATTTGTTAATGGAGTTCTAACAATGCTCTTGGTGTAAAAACTAAGGGCTTTGCAACCTCAAGAGGTGCTTTTCAGGTCTGGCCCATGATATGGCAGATGGCTAGTGAAAAATAATTGAGGGGAGATAGATCCTACAATGGGCTAATTCTTATTCACATTGTTCTGACCTAGAAAGTAGAATAGACCAATGGGAAGAGTAATGTTCTAGACATTCCAATTCTGTCTCCAGTCCCATGTGTCATGATAAAGCACTTGTGAAGTGACAACATAAACCAATGGAAAACCAAGATTTAATTTACCAGGATTCAACTCACATGTAATTTTCAGGAATATATCTACTAGGCACGTGAGCAGATTGTATTACTTTATCATCAAAAAGGATGGGAAATCTTTTCTAAAGAAATCAATCCTTGTCTAGTGATTAACCCCTCAGTATAAGGAATAGGTAAGACTCACAGTTTGCTATATGGCATTTAGCTAGCCACGCAGCTACCAAAGAAAAATAAATTGATATGCACAGAGACAGACAGACAGACAGAGACAGAGACAGTGAGATAACAGAGAGACAGAGACAGAGATAGTCAGAAGATAGGGAGAGAAGGGAGAGGGAGGGAGGGACAGACAGAGACAGAAAGAGACAGAGAGACAAAGAGACAGATAGATGAGAGGAGAGGGGGGAGAGAGGGGGGGAGGGAAGGAGAGACAGAGAGAGTGAGTGAACAAATAGGGCCTGAATTCAGGAAGAGTTGAGTCAGATTTACTCTCAGACACTTACTAGCTATGTGACACTGGGTAAGTAATTAAATTTTTGTCTTCTGTAGTTTCTTCATTTGTAAAATGGGAGTGATAATAGCACCTGTCTCTCAGGTCACTGTGAGGATTACATGAAATAATATTTGTAATGTGCTTTGCAAACATTATAATGCTATATAATTTATAGGTATCAAATATAGAATGTTAGATCTAAAACAACCTTAGATATCCTTTAATATAGACCTTTCATTTTTTTTAATTTATTTTTTTTTATTTGCAAAACATATGTATGGGTAATTCTTCAACATTGATCCTTACAAAGCTTTCTGTTACAAATTTCCTCCCCCCATCCCCACCCCTCCCCTAGATGGCAGGAAAATCACTACATGTTAATTATGTTAAAATACTTGACAAATGGAATATATGTATACATATTTCCACACATCATTGTTGTGCAAGAAAAATCATATCTACAAGAAAGAAATATCAGATAAAGGAAACACAATGTAAGCAAACATCAATTGAGACTATGAAAATGTTATGTTGTGTAGACCTTTCATTTTATAGATGAAGACAATGACTTGCCCAAGATTCTCAATTGTCAGTTAGTGACAGTTACAGGACTAAAGACACCAGGGCTTCTGGTCTAGGTCTCTGCTATATGTGGTGCTGCCTCCTAAAAACAGAAGCAAAAATATCTCACCTCACTTTCCACTTCCTTTGCTCTGATGTAAACTAGGGGGTATTTCCCTTAATCAAATAAACAAATTTTATATATAAATTAATATGATACAAAATAATTATTCATATGTTTACTTTAATGAATATGTGATTTTATCAGCATGAGTATTAACAATATTGTAACATGAGCTATTCAAGCCTTTTCAAAATGTCTGATACTTATCTATGTCCATCCCTACATCCTCCTTAGAGAATCTACCCCAAATCCAACATGCCTCACTCTTTTATTATCCCAATGAATTTAAACACAGCACTTGGGCTACCAAGTAGCCAGAGAAATAAAATGTAAGGAGATATCTGGAGATCACTGGCAAGGAGAAAAAAGGTGAATAGATCAACTTAAATAATTAGAATTCTAGTCATGGATTGGTTTTCACTAGGATATAGGAGGCTTATACCAACTACCAACAAATTGCACCATCCTATCACCAAAAAAGATAGGAAGCCTGTTTTTAATAAATTAATCCTTGCCCAGGAGTTCTCAGTGATTAAACCCTCAGTGTAAGAAATAGGCATTGCTCATAGCCAGTTTGTCATAGCATTTAGCCACACAGGTAAGAGCTTTACCAAAGAGATGACAAAAATCAGAGGATATGATTTCAGGTTAAGTATGGAAAGCAAGAGGAATTTTTCAGTGAATTGTAGAGAGTATTTTATGTTTTGAATCTTTTTTGTTAAATAACTCCTATGTTTGAACAAAATACTTCCAATAAAAAAGCAGGTTTACAACCTCACTGAGAAAGTAAAAAGGTTAAATAAATCCATCTCTATTATCCAGGTTATCAGGTTGAATGAAGTCTTTTCAATCAATCAATAAACATTAAATAAGTGCAGTAAGTAAAATGTGGTAGGCAATGGAAGAAATGCACGAGAAGGAATTCTAATGTAAATAAGGAAGTTGAGGAGAAGAATAATGTGACCCACAGAAGGAAAGGGACAAGGATTGCTGAATATTTTGAAATAAGTGGTAACTGTGAGGATTTTCCTGGAAGAAAAATGAAGGGAGCTAGACCATCTCAAAAGGAAGCATCTTATTGGACTCCCATAAATGATAAGGTAGATCCACAGATGCTATCATAAGAAAAGTCAGAATTATCAGAGGAAGAAGAAACAAGCTGTGATAGTTGGGAAATTCCTATTGAGCTATACCCAGACAACCAAGCAGAAACAATAAAGGAATAAAAGACATTTCTAAGCTGACAAATATTGTCCACTTCTGGTGATTCATGCGGGGTAGGGAGGGAGAATAATATTATCAGAACCTTGGAAGTTCTGAGCAAAAACTTTTATAGTAAAGTGCTATTTATTACCATTGCTAATTGAAGGTAGGAAATTCAGAAGCAAAGGGTATATTTGCAAATGAAGAAAATATCTAAGAACATGATTTGAATATTTGACTCATAGTTAAAAATATAGGAATGATGAACTTTTGAAAAGTGATGGAATATACCTAAGAAAGTCCAGTAAAATATACATTTACAGATCTCATCAAGAGGGCTTTAAACTGTAATGGGAAAGAGAGGGAAAAAGTTGTCCATTTAAATTTACCAGACTTGGCATCATAAAGAATAATTGCACACAGGATATAGCAGAACATAATAGCAAAACAGACCACAGGAGACAATATCCACCAATAGAACAAGCAATAAAATCTAAGGTGTTAGATGGCTACAGGCAAAGGCACAAATACTTGAGTGGATGGATGATCCTACAGGATCATAGATTTAGATCTGGAAGGGACCACAGAGAACACTTACTCCAACCCCTTTATTTTAAAGATTAAAAAATTGAGGCCCAAAGAGGTTAAGTTAAGTAAATTTTCCAGTGTAACTTAAGTAATGATAAAAGTAATATTGAACTCAGGTACTCTCACTCCATATCCAGTGCTCTCTCTACCCTAAAACCCTCTAATTGTGAAAATTTCAATCCTATAACTTTTTAATCTTCATTATTCTAGTATATTTCTTCTCATAAATTTTCTCTAGAATTAGTTTGATTGCTGGAGGTCTTCTTTTAGGTCTTCTGGCATAATGTACCAAGAGAACACTTAGGCTGTCCATATGTCTTCTTTTCCTCTCTCATTGCCTAACTGGTCCATTTGTTTTTCTGATCATACATTTCTTAAAGTATATTACCACTTCTTACATACACTTTATGGTTGATAATATAGTGTAGTCTACATTACAGCCCCTATTCATCTCTCTGTTTCCCACCTATTCATCTCTCTGTTTCCCACTGAACTGTGCACAAATTTGATTCTTTAGAGATTATAGTGCTTCATATTCAGGTATATTACATTACCAGAAGAATATTGTTAAAAAGATGTTTTCTGAATATGTATTAGAGAGCAGCATGTAATCAAATGGCTATGAAGTTTTCCAAATGCATTCCAACCCACTATTTATCCTGTTCAATTCTGGGCCCAGACTATTGTCAGACAGCAGTACCTATCTACAATAAATGGACATAACAATTCAATGAATTCTTTGTAAAGATGTATAACATGGTCTTGGAAATAACTATTCATCCATTTGGCTTTTTAGGTTGTTCTTTTGAGTGTTCATGATGTTTATTAAGGAGTGTTATGGAATTTGAACTCAATATCATCTGCAAATAGGAGCATAGGGAATCCCTACTTCTCCATTATGTCTTTCAAAACCCTTCTACATCTTCTTTTTTTCCTTCTTTACTCCTGTCTCAGAGAAATATGTAGCCTTTGTTAACAAAGCTAATTTCTGTACTTGTAGCTTTTATTTTATCCCTTTATTTCTCTTCCAGGATTTTCTTTCAGTGGCAATATTCTAGAACAGCAATTGTTTTTTTTTTCCCTGAGGCAATTGAGGTTAAGTGACTTGCCCAGGGTCACACAGCTAGGGAATGTCAAGTGTCTGAGACCGGATTTGAACTCAGGTCCTCCTGACTTCAGGGTTGGTGCTCTATCCACTGCACCACCTAGCTGCCCCTAGAACAGCAATTCTTAACCTGGGGTCTGTGAACCTACTAAAAAAATTTTGGAAACTATATATAATATAATTTGTTTCCATTTTAATCCTATATATTTTAATTTGTACATTTAAAAATTTTATTTTGAGAATAAACCCATAGGTTTCACCAGACTGCCAAAAAACCTTAAGAATCCCTGTTTTAAATCATGCCATTAATCTGAGAGACCACATGACTTCTGACCCATACTGGCTGTTCGATCCAAGGCAAATTTCTATATGGTATGCATATAAAGTATATGTATACATGCACATGCAAAACTATGCATATACATCCATGTAACTACATTGCCTGTGTGTCTGCATATATGTATATATTTGTAAAACATGTATGCATGAATACATACCTGTGTAGAGATTTCCAGAGCAGAATTTGTGACTATCAGACCAACTCTCTCTACATGCTACTATTCCTGCTTCAAGAGGAGAAGAATAACACCCACTATTTTTATGCCCCTGGCTGGGTCATTTAAGTTCTCAGTTCTCTAGACAACCTTCTGAGACTATAAATTGCAGAAAAGGTGCTTATTTGCATAGGTAGAAAGAATTTCCTCCTCTGGGAGTTCCTTATATCAATGAAATCACAGATCCACAGAAATCACTGTATGCTGATTTTTGAGTCTTTAGAAATGGGAATAGTATCTCTAGCATGGCTTCAAGAACAAATCATACCAGACAAACTTCATTTCCTTTTTGTGACAGCTGAAGACTTAGTATACTTGGATTTCAGCACAGTCTTTAACAAAATAGCTATCCTCATAGGGCAGAATGAGAGAACAGTTATGGAGACTCCATGCTTTCTGAAGGACCACTTCCAAAGGGGAGTCTGTCTCTAATGTATCAAAAACAACTTGGAGAGAGGTCTTTGGAGTAGTGCCTAAAGAACCTACACCTCATCCTTCCTGGGAAGTTATCAGTGTCTTAGATAGCATTATCAAAGGCATACTTATCAAACTTGTTGATGGCAAGAAGCTAGAAGGAAGAGTTAATCCACAAGAACACAACCTGGAGCCAAAAAGTTCTTGCCAGGCTGAAATTTAACTAGAAAAATGTAAAATTACACACGTAGGGGATTCTTTTTTTTTTTATTGTTTTTAGAACAATATCACAAGTACAGAGTGAGGGAGGAGTGACTGGGCCCCTGGAATCTGATTGATGGGCTTTCATCTAGTTTTGCCCAGGCCATGTTGGGTTGCCCTTTGAACCAATGCTACTTGCACACCCATCCGTCTCCAATTTTCCCTTGTTAGAATTTAAGTTCTCGGAAAGCAAGAACTGTTTTTCTTGCTTGCATTTGTTTTTTCTACCACAGTGCCTGATGTAAAAACAAATGTTTTTTACATTCATTTCATTCATGAAGGGCATTCCCTATGAGACAGATCTGGGGGACAGGGAGTTAATGGACTCTATGTCCAACATTAGGGTAGCTAGGTGGTGCAGTTGAATAGAGTACTGGATTAGGAAGTTATGAATGTAAATCCAGCCTCAGATACTTACTAGCTGTGGGACCCTGGGCAAATCAATTACTCCTGTCTGCCTTAGTTTTCTCATCGGCAAAATGAACTAGAGAGGGAGATGGCAAACCATTCTAATGTCTTTGTCAAAAAACCCTGTCCAAATGGAGTCATGGATAATTAGACATGCCTGAAAGTCTACTCAAAAACAAAAAGTCTGACAGGAATTAAACTAGGTTCTGAGAATACAGATATAAGTAAAAAAAAAGTCCTAACACTCAAGGAGCTTACATAGCCACAGGGAAGACAACAAAGTTAAAGAAAAGTGACCTTGGAGTAGGGGGAGGCTCTCACAATTGGGGGGAGGGACTGGAAAGGGACATGGTTTCTCCACATTAGAACAAGGTTAAGTGATATATTATATATTATTATAAAGATGAACCTTGGTTGAGCGTAGGTTGAACTAGATGACCTCTGAGTTCTTTTACCTTTGAGATTTTGTGATTTTGTCCATACTGAAACACTCACTCTCCCTGAATGGCTAATAAAGACAAAATTGAAAGAGTCCCTTTCCTCAGGGAACTTGCACTTTTAAAAATAAAGTTTTATTTATTTTTGGGACTTTTACTTTTATATTTTAAATATTTGTTATAAAAATTAGAATATTTTATATTTTAAGTTCTAAATTCCCTCCCTCCCTCTAACTACTTCCTCACCCACCAAGGCAAGTAAAATTATATCAATTACCACATGTGAAATCACGCAAAAGATATTTCTCTATTCACCATATCGCAAAAAGTAAAATAAAGTCATAAGAAAAGCAATAAGATTATACTGCTATTTGCACTCAGAGTTCATCACTTCTTTCTCTGGAAGTAGATACCATTTTTTCATCATAATCCTTTGAAGGTATCTTGGGCTATTGTATTGATCAGCATAGCCAAATCCTTCACAGTGGATCATCATTATAACATTGTTATTACTATGGATAATGATCTCCTGTTCTTTTCACTTCACTCTGCATTAGTTCATAGATCTTATGTTTTTCTGAAGCCATGTCCTAGTCATTTTTAAAAGTACAATAGTACACCAGCCCTGAAGTCAGGAGGACCTGTGTTCAAATTTGCTCTCAGACACTTAACATTCCCTAGCTGTGTGACTCTAGACAAGTCACTTAACCCCAATTGCCTCAGGGAAAATAAAAAAGTACAATAGTACTCCACCACAATCATATATTACAATTCATAAAACCACAGGAAGATTACATTCTAATGAGGAATAGAAACTACATAGAAATCTAAAGACTTTGTACCACTTTTCTAAAACAACTCCTTGTTGCTAATATGCTCTGTTCTACCCTCACCTTTTCATTTATCTTCAGTTTATTTGTAATTTTGATTCTTCAGAGATCATAATTCATAGCTATCTAAACATCACTGGGATGATATAGTAAATAAGCATTTATATAGTACTTCTATGTGTCAGGTACTCATCTAAATGCTTTTTACAAATATTATCCTATTTTATCCTCACAATAACTTTGTGTGGTGGGTACTATTATTATCCACCCTTTTTATAATTGAGAAAGCTAAGACAAACAGGTTAAGGTCTTGCCAAGCTTATATGTAAGTATCTGAGGCTGGATTTGAACTCAGGTTTTTCTGACTTAAGGCCCCATGTTCTATTCACTGAGTCACCAACTGCTTCCAACATACTTTGATATTTCTGGAATCTGCAATTCTGAATTTACATGGGCTAGACTCAATATTTGGATTGAAACCTCAAAAATTTCTCTGGCTTACACTCACATTCAGACTTTCCCTAGGAATTGCAGAATCTGGCTCAGGTCTAGGACTTAACAAAAGTTTGCAGTTTCCATGCAAACACTAAGTCTAAACAAAACATTAAATATGGGACCAGCTTTACTTAATTCAACAAAACATACAAAAACTTGATCTCATAAATAGTCAAGACAACTCTCCTCTCTTAGATGGACCTCTATTGCTCCTTGGGAACCTATTCACCAGATTTATAATATTATCCCTTGAAGGTTGGCTGGAGAATTAAGCAATCTTCCTTTTTAATGAGTCCCCTCTCTCCCAGGGACCTACATGATCTTCTAGACGTAGAGTACTATTTGGGGTTTTCCCATCCTCTATAAGTAGAAAGCCCTTGAGGTTGTTAGTAAATCAAATCTTCTCTCTTAAATCTGCTCAGGCACAAAACTCAGAGTACCATTGAAAGACAAAGTATAGGTTTCATCTTTATTGTGGCTTTGTGTCTGATTCAATCTTTATGTGGTTCAAGAACTTCTATCTTTCCTGGGGCAACATCTGTCCACTTAACAAATCTTTCCTAGGCATCCACTATGTAAAAGAAAAAAAGGAAGAAATCCTTGTTCTCGAGGAGCTTACAATCTCCAGGGATACAAAATATGCACAAATAAAAAAAATTCAAGTAAATTAAAGAAGGGAGACAGCATTAAATCTTGGAATACCAGGAACTTCTTTGGGAATGAAAAGGAAAATGGGGGCAGTTTATTCCAGAAATGGGAAACAGGCACAAGATATGAAGCATCTAGTTTGATTGGAATATAGGGCATCTGAAGGAGAGTAGCATGAAATGACTAAAATATAGATTGTGGAAAGTTTTAAATGCCACTTTAGATTATTAGTGTTTTATTCTAGAAATAATAGGAAGCCAATTAAGACTATTATGAGCAGGATCATGAGATGTGCCAGCAAATTTGGAAAACTCAATAATGGCCACTGGATTGGAAAAGATCAGTATATGTTCCAGTCCTAAAGAAGGGTAATACTAAGGAATGTTCAAATTACCAAACAATTGCACTCATTTCAAATTCCAAAAAGATTATGCTTAAGATTCTGAAAACAAGACTTTAGCAACATGTGAACCCCAAACAACAGGATAGTTTACAAAGAGGCAGAGGAACTAGAGGCCAAATTGCCAACATTCTCCAGATTATGGAGAAAGCAAGGGAGTTTCAGAAAAAAAAAACAAAAAACTACTGTTTCATTGATAACGCTGAAACCTTTGTATGGATCACAGCAAAATGTGGCAAATCCTTAAAGAGTTAGGAGTAAAAGATCATCTCACTTGTCTTCTCTGGAATCTGTATGTTGTTCAAGAAGCAATAGTTAGAACAAACATGAAACAATGGATTAATTTAGAAAAAGGAGTATAACACGACTATATATTGTTATCTCATTTAACTTATATGCAGAGTACATCATGCAAAATGCCAGACTAGATGAACCAAAAGCCAGAATTAAGGTTGCTGGCAGAAATATCAACAATCTCAATAAGCAGATTCTCATGGCAGAAAGTGAATAAGAATTAAGAATTAAGAAGCTTCTTGATAAGGGTGAAAGAGGAGAGTGTAAAAGCTGGCTTGAAGCTTAATATTTAAAAAAAACTAAAATCTTGGCAAGTGTTTCCATCACTTCCTGGCAAAAAGAAGGAGAAGGAATTAAAGCAGTATAAGATTTTATATTTTGGGCTCAAAGATCAATGCAAATAAAGACTTTAGTCATGAAATTAAAAGACATTTGCTCCTTGGAAGAAAAGCTATAGCAAATCTAGACAGCATACTAAATTGCAGATATTTCAGCCTGCTGACAAAGGTACATATAGTCAAAGTTATGCAGCAATGTATGACTGTGAGAGTTGGAGTATAAGGAAAGCTGAGTACCACACAATTGAATGTTCAAGTTGTGGTTCTGGAGAAGGTTTTTGAGAGTACTTTGGAAAGCAAGGAGATCAAATCAATCAATATCTAAAGAAATTAATTCAGGGTATTAACTGGAAGGTAAATACTGAAGCTGAAGCTTAAATACTTTGACCACATCATGAGAAGATGGGACTCATTGGAAAAGACCTTGATGTTGGGAAATGGCAGAGATCTAAAACTTTTAAAACATGTTTTGTGACCCTATATTGAGTCTCATAACTGAATGTGTGGGTGGTGAAACTATGATTTATTATCAGTAAATGTTTGATTTACATACCTGTTTTATATATCTATATAACAGAGTCATGTAAAAATTTCTTGGGCAAAAAGGGGTTGTGAGTGGGGAAAGTTTTTATTTATTTATTTTTATTATTTTTTATTAAAGCTTTTTATTTGTATAACATATGTATGGGTAGTTCCTCAGCATTGATCTTTACAAAGCTTTCCATTACAAATTTTACCCCCAGTCCCCTCCCCTCCCCTAGATGGCAGGAAGTCCACTACATGTTAATGATGTTGTAATACTTGACAAGTTGTGCAAGAAAAATCTTATCTCCAAGAAAAAAAAGAAAATCAGATAAAGGAGACACAATGCAAGCAAACATCAATAGAGAGCATGAAAATGTTATGTTGTGGTCCACATTTCATATCCCTCTCTCTGGGTGTATATGGTTTTCTTCAGGTAACAATTGGAACTGGTTTGAGACAATTCTTTGTTGCAGAGAGTCATGTCCATCAGAATTGATCATCATGTAATATTGTTGTTGCTGTGTATAATGATCTCCTGGTTCTGCTCGTTTCACTCAGCATCAGCTCATGCAAGTCTCTCCAGGCCTCTCTGAAATCACCCTGCTGGTCGTTTCTTACAGAACAATAATATTCCATAACATTCATATACCATTATTTATTCAGCCACTCTCCAATTGATGGGCATCCATTCAGTTTCCAGTTTCTAGCCACTACAAAAAGGGCTGCCACAAACATTCTTGCACATGTGGGTCCGGGGAAAGTTTTTATTAATAAATCTTTATAGTTTCAAAACATATACACAGATAATTTTCAGTTTCACTCTAGCAAAAATCTTGTGTTCCAAAATTTTTTCTCCCTCCTTTCCTTCCACACAAACGGTTAAGTAATCCAATATATGTTAAACAGGTATAATTCTTCTATACATAATTCCACAATTATCATGTTTCACAAGAAAAATCAGATCAAAAAAGGGAAAAATGAGGAAGAAAACAAAATGCAGGCAAACAACAACAACAAAAAAGGGAAAATGCTATGTTGTGATCCATGCTCAGTCCCCACAATCTTCTCTCTGAGTGCAAATGGCTCTCTTTTATCACCAATCCACTGGAACTGGCCTGAGTCACCCCACTGTTGAAAAGAGCCACGTCCATCAGAATTGATAATCATATAGTCTTGTTGTCGCCATATATAATGATCTCCTGGTTCTGCTGATTTCACTCAGCATCAGTTCATGTAAGTCTCCCCAGGCCTCTCTGAAATCATCCTGCTGGTCCTTTCTTACAGAACAATAATATTCCATAACATTCATATACTATAACTTATTCAGCCATTTGTTGATGGCATCCTCTCCATTATTGAGGCTGATCCTGTAGCCGCTCAACTTTGACTAGTGGACCCAAGATCCTCAGCTCTACTTAGCGAGGTTGCCAACAATCTTGGGCATATCATAATGAGATTTATAGTAGGAAAGGAACACGAAGCAGAAGAGACAGCCAGACCCACACTCAGACTCAGAGTCCCCTTGCTCTGTCTGCTTATGTAGGAGCAGATGCCATACTGCTAGGAATAGGGGGGAAGACCACCTTTCTTCCCACCCATCCCAGAAGAATTCCTCATGTCTCAAGAGTCAATGGATATTTCTCTTTTTTAATTGATGCTGAAATCCCCCCTGCCATTTTCTGGATGGTGGAGAGGAAGCACTGAGACCATCTTATTACCTCATACCAAAGCTTTCAGCGTTGAGCTTCAGCAGGTTGGCCAGAAACAGGAAGGGCAATTTTGTGGTCGATTAATCTCTATTACACAGAGATAGAGATTGGGTCTATAATTCACTAGTAAAGGCAAACTCTCAGGTCAGGAAACTCCTGCTACCAAGGAAGTGTGGAATCTTCTCTAACATTTAAAGCTCTGTAGAGCTCTGAAGTGGTGATTTGTCTGGGGTCACATAGGCAGTACAGGCCAGAGGTGGAACTTTAACATAGGACTTTGAGGCATAAGGCAGTTATTTATTCTCTCTGCCAGACGGCCTCCATTATTTGTGCCTATTAGGTAATCTGTGCTATAACTTCAGAATAATCATTATTGCAGAACACCTCAGTGGCACAGGGGATAAAGTGCCCAACCTAGAATAAGAAAGACATGAATTCAAATCCAGTTTCAAACATGTAGTGGCTGTATGACCCTGGGCAAGTCATTTAACCCTGTTCCCTCAGTTTCATTATCTGCAAAATGAGTTGAAGAAGCAAATGGCAAATCACTTCAGTATCTTTTTCAATAAAATCCCCAAATGGTATCACAAAGAGTCAGACCCAACTGAAAAACAGCAACAATCATTATCATTTTAGAGTAAAAGAAATCCAGGTTGGTACCAATTCAATTCAACTTAATCAAATATAGCTCATTTTTGAAGCTTTGTGTGCAAGGCAGTTACCAGCTGTCCAGGATTCTACTTAGCAGGTAGTTCCCTTCCTCCCCCCAACTCCCGAATGCAATACCCTATGAATGAGGCCAAAGGATATATTATGCCAAAAAAAGAGGTAAAATTAAGCATTTTATTAACCACCTATATCAAGTAGCAGCATGCAATAGGGATCCCTAACTCAACAGAACAGATTATTCCAGTAACATTCACTATAAAGTGAATTTTTGTCCAATGATTCTTATTTTCCTATTGACTCCCATTATAAAGTTGGAAATGAGTTCAGTTGGAAAATTTTTTGGCTCCTAGATGTAGTAAAACTATACTTCAGAATCTATCTGACTTTTAAAAATCATGTATTAGAAGAAAAAGTTGAACTTTCTGATAAACTTTAATAATAGTACTCAAAACATCAGTGATATAATATTTAACATAATTCCATGCTGAATTAAAAATAAATTCAATTTCTTATTTGTTGTGACTTTGAGTCATACAAAGCTACAGTGTCTGAAGAATTGGAATGGGGGATTACCCAAAAGGGAGAGGAAAGGCATGGTGAGAGTGAGCCAGCTGCACCACATTATCAACATGTTTTTACAAAGGAGAAATCAAGTAAAGGATGTCAGCAAAGACGTATATAATTGAAAAGGAAAGTGGGCTGATCATGTGGTGAAATGAGCTTGTATACTCCTTTGGGATCCTTGTGATGGCCAGAGAAAGAAAGAAAAGTCTCTAGTATGTTAGGGGATAATGGTTCAACTATGGGAGGACATGGACATGAGACATCCGGATGGGGTTGAAGAAAGGAAAGGAGAAAAGCCCCTACTATGTGCCAGACACTGGCCCTAGCACTTCATAAATATTATTTCATTTGATCCTCAAAACAGCCCTGAGAGGTGCTATTATGATCTCCATTTTCTTTATGTTTTTTAGTCAAAATAATGCATAAAGACTGTTTACAAAGGTGTAGCAGGATGATGATTTGCCCTGGTCAAAGGAGAATCCACGGTAGCCATGGAATTTGGATTTCTGGGATCTTTGTTCCCTGGAAGGGAGGGAGAAATCATCTTTCAAAGCTGCTCATAGACTTTCAATTCATGTTATGTTCTTCATGGGATCATATGATCCACAACTGGAAAGGACTTTCTTTAGAAAAAAGAGATCTAGCTCAACTCATTTTACAGATGAAGAAACTGATGTTAAAATACTAGGTCAGAAGTTTCAAACACAGCTGTATTGCTGCCTGCAATATATTTTAGTGTGGCCCAAAACAGATTAAAATGTACTTGGAAAATATTTTAAAAGATAAATAAAAATACAATAAGTCCTGGATATTATTAATATGTTTTTCTAACTCATTATATGCCTTCAGGGATCCTTATAAACACTTTAGTGGCCCCTTATTTCTATTTGAGCTTGACACCATTGCTATAGGTACCCTGCCCAAGATCACACAGGTCACAAGAGTCAGAGTTTATACCATGCCCTCTGATGCCAAAATCAATGAGGTTTCCAGCACTTCATAAAGTCTCTCATATTCCTATCCATTACCAGGAGCCTGGTGTCCAAAATGTGATTTGCTCTGGGGAACTCAGTTTCCCCTTCATCAGTGCCTCAGTTTTCCTTTCTTTGGAGAAGTCAGCCAAGTTGTTGAGATGCTGTTCTTTAATAAGAGTTAGTGGTAAATGGATTCATTCAATATTTATTGGACGTGTACTGTTATGTGCAATAGGAGCAGAGACTAAAGAAAGGAAGGAAAAAACAAGCACTGAACTAAGCCCTTTAAAAATATTACTTTTTAGACTCACAACAGTATGGTGCTATTATTACTACAGATGAGGAAACTGAGTCAAAGAGGACATGTGATTTGCTTATGTTTACACAATTAGTAAATGTCTGATATTTAAATATTTAAACTCAGATCTTCCTGGTTCTAAGTTTAAGGCTCTATCCATTGCATGCCTAAATATTGCCAAGATGTCTCCTGCTGCATGGGAAATAAAGACAGAGACTCTGTCCACAAGGAGTTTTGAGTCTGCTGTAACCCAAAGAACCCCTATAAACACTGCCACAATGACTGTCCTCCTTTTATTGGTTTTTCCTTTCAATTGTCTTGTATCCTTACTTAGCAAGAATCATACTTGCCTTTTAATAAGTCCCTGTATTTTTTTCTGTTTCCACTTTGAGAGTAGAGAGACTTTTCACGGTCCCATCCACCTCTTTATATGATCTTTCCCTCATTGGCCATACCCCTCTGCTCTCTGGCTCCACATCTGCTTTCCTAGTAGAATTTCTCCTTTCCAGCTCCCTAAAGTAACCAGGGTCTTCTTCCTCTTGTCCCCAATTGGGTCTGAGCCTTTGAGTTCACTGTGTATTCTTGCATGGGTGTACCTGAAATCAGACCCCCAAGGTAACAACTTAGTTGTGGAGAAGGGCTAAATGACCGGGTCCTTCTTGATTCATCTGAGATGGACTGCCAACTCAGCTTCAGTTCCACATCTCTGTCTGCAACTAGTATGCCTGGGAGGAAATTCTATGTGTATAGAGAAGGAATATTGAATTACAATGGTTGAAGCATCATGGTGCATATCTTTCCAGTAGGAAATATGGGCTCTGCTCTATGTTATGGCTACCATTCTGACATTTGTTCAATTTGGCATTAAAGCAGGAGCCTCGAGTGGGGATTCAAGCCAGTATTTGAAGTGGAAAGGTAGAACTCTGGGGGCATTTGCAGATTACCTAAGAGATGAGAGGAAGGCAGAGATTCTCAGCAGCTGCAAGGGTGAAGGCCATTTGTCAGCTACAGAATGGAAGCTGCTGTGGAGAACTTGCCCTTTATGAGAATAATCCCCCATATGAAGTTCAGCTTCAAGGAAGAAAGGGCAGCTGAGATCTTCTGCCCTGTCTTAATCAGCCTTCCAAACGTTCCTCTCCGGGGAGGATCTTCAGGACAACTGGAGGCTGTATCCTAGATCAGGCAATACATTTATGACCATAAGGGCCATGGAAACCAGCACCTTTATTATACAAATGATGAAACTGAGGTTCAGAGAGATTAAAGGACTGGCCTGAAGTCATTCAGGTAACAAGTGGCACATAGGGGATTGAACCCAAGTTCTTTGATTGCAAAATTCAGTGTTTTTTCACCAAAATTCAACAATGATTACTACATATACTACTTCTACGTATACATTTATATACTACATTACACATATGGCAGCTAGGATTAGAAAGAACAAAAAGAAAAGGAAAAAACCCAAGAATAGAGTCCCTGCCCTCTTGGAATTTACATTCCACTAGACTCTATTTAATTTACATCCCATTAGACTCTACATTCTACTGGCCTCTATTTAGACCAAGCAAAAGACTTTTTTGGGGTTAATTTCAAGGGATTTTTGTCCAGTCTTTTCCAAGTGTAAAAATTTTACAGTAAATTCCTTTTCATTAGTAACTGAAGTTGGGCTCCAGTGAGATCTCAAACCCCCCTTCCCTCAAAAAAAAAAGACTAGAACAAAGGCTTCCATGGTCAAGGAGGGGAGATTAGCAAACACAAGGGGTGGTTTAGTATTTGTAATCTTTCAAATAACCTATCAGGGATGAAACCAATTGTCATTGATACTGCAATAGGCTCATCCTCCCGTTAGGTCCTATTGCTTCCACTTCCTCCCCTTCCCAATTCATTCTTCATGGTGTTGCCAGATTTCATCTTTCTAATGTACAAGAATGATAACTAACATTTATATGGCACTTCATATACATTTACTCACTAGCAAGCTGGTGAGTAAAGCATTAGAAATATTCCTTTCCATGAATTTACAGCAAGGGGATATAGTACAATGAGGTCTTGACTTGGAGTAAGAAAAGACCTTAATTTAAATTCTGTCTCAGATGCTTATTAGTTGTATAAACTTGGACAAATCACTTAGTCTACCTGTCTTTGTCTCAGTTCCCTCATCTTTAAAGTGGGCATAGTAATGTCATTTACCTCACAGGACTTCTGTGAAAATCAAATGAGACAATATCTGTAAAGTCTTTTACAGGCACAGTGCCTGACAGAGTTATATTATTATGTTAGCAATTATTATTATTGTAGAATTATTGTATTATTGTGGAATAACAAATCACTCCAGTATCTTTGCCAAGAAAATTTAAATGGGATCATGAAGAGTTGGACATGATTGAAAAAATGACTGAACAACTGCAACAAAATTATCATTATATGAGAAAATTCAAGCAGTTAAGGGAAATCATAGAGACATAAACACTAAGTATCAAAAATGAGATTTGGACCTAGATCTTCCTGCCATGAAATCCAGCACTTTATCTGGTATATCACCCCAAAAAGTTTGTCATGTTATTTCTATTCATGAAACTTTTTAGTAGCTTCCTGTGTCTACCACATATACTTCAAACCACTTAGTATAAACTCAAGACCTTCTATAATTTGACACTAACCCAGGTTTCTAGTTTGATTTCATGTTACTCCTCTTCATGTGCTGTATACTTTTTTCATATTGAACGACTTGCCATATTCTGTATATTACTGTGCTTTCCTATCTGTGTCTTAGAGACAATATGGTAAGGTGGCTACTTAGGGAGGTTTCTGTGTTCAAATCCCCTTCTCTGAACCCCAGTCTTCTCATCTGTAGTATAGGGATAATAATAATATCTGTAATTTACAGGTTTAAATAAAATAATGTATTAGGTCTTGTTCTGGAACATATATATTCAGTTTGTATGATTTGTCCACTTTGCTGTGCTGTTTGGTTCTTTTCTAAAATGTTGTGACATGTGTGGTTCACCTCCCGGCTAAGTACAATGGTGAAGGATCAGAAAATCCTCCAGAGTTATAGCTAAGAAAATTCAAAGGCAGACTAAAAAGGAAAGAACTGCCCCCTCACTTTTAGGTCTTGTAAGCAATTGGTTATGTTTCATTCTGACAGGATGCCCTTTATCACTCCATTTTTAAAGAACTGGAACCAGTTATTGAGCCCCCTCAAGTTTCTCCCTTTGATACTCTGATTGGCACTTACCAATTTCTCATTTTTTTATGCTCTGATTCCATGCCCAAGCTTTGCCCTTATTCAGTTCCATTCTGCTTGAGTTTGTTTATTGGGTTGCAACATTTGGTTCATTTCTGGTTATACCATTTCTTCATCTTATTTTTATTGGTAATCATTCCAAATCCTATTTACATTGATTTCATTCTTGCTCTTCAGGGCACATAGGCTGACTTTCTTGTTTTGTATTGATTAATTAGGCTTAAGGGAACTTTGTCTTGATCTCATTCAGGTGAGCTTTCCTATTTTGCATTGATTTCACCTAGAGCATGATTTTTTTTTGTTGCTGTTGACCTCAAGCAAAAAGAAAGCTGGAAGAGGCTTTAAAGATGCTCTAATTTGTCAGCCCCCTTTATTCTACAATATTCCAGATGACACAGTAAAGAATATTAATCGGTCAGGGGACCCGAGTTCAAATCCTGCTTCTGATGCCTCTTACTGTGACCTTGATCAAATCTCAGTCCTTGGTTTTTGTGCTGTAGAGGGAAGCCTGGATGGTCTCTAAAGTGCCTCCTGCCTCTAGATGTAAGATCCCAATACTTGGCTGAAATCATCCAAGAAGTACAGTATCCAAACCAGGGCTCAAACTCAGGCCCTCTGGTTTCAAATTCAGTATAATTTCCACCATATGGAGTAGGCTGCCTCGCTTTAACTTTAGATCAAATTCTTGGTATTCACTTTATCTGGACCCTTCAGCTTTCATCTATATCTCACAAAGATTTCTCTTTTTTCATACTATAAAGATCCAAAATTGAAGACTGTTTTTGGCCCAAAGTCACACACTCATAGGGCAGCTAGATAGTGCAGCAGGTAAAGCACCAGGCCTGGAGGCAGGAAAACTCATCTTCCTAAGTTCAAATCTAGCCTCAGATACTTATTAGCCATGTGATTCTAGGTAAGTCACTTAACCCTTTTTTGTCTCAGTTTTCTCATCTGTAAAATAAATTAGAAAAGGAAACAGCAAACCACTCTAGTTTCTCTCCTAAGAAAACCCCAAATGGGGTCATGGAAAGTTTGATAACACTAAACAACAACAGCAGCATGATCACAGATCCTCAAAGATAGATTAGTATAATCTCAATTTACAGATGAGAAAACTGAGGCCAGGGGAGGCTAAATGACTTACCCTTTGGTCTACGGATGGGAAATTAATTATCAATGGTGGGATTTGAATCCAGGGTCTCTGCCTCTCAGGCCGGTGTTCCCTCCTGTTATCCTGCAGGCTGCTATAAGGGCTTCTGCAAAGACAGAGAGAATTGCTCTATGGTATGCATAGGTCCTAGAAGACACAGAGTGACCACAGTACCACAAATGTCTATCATGCATTGGGCTAGCTTCCATCTCAGCTCCTGTCTTGCCAATGTTTTTGGTTTAATCCATTCAGTGATTTTTCAGTAGGAGAACATTTTTACGGCATTCAGAGGTCATCTAGTATCGTGGTATCCAACTCAAATAGAAGCGAGTGCTATTTAACCATACATAAGGATTTCCATAGGCCACATAATGACTTCATTTAAAAAGGTAACATTATGTTTTATTGTATTTTTATTTTTTTTGTTAAATATTTCCCAATTCAATTTTAATCTGGTTTAGGCTGCACTTGGAAGTGTCAGTGGTTACATGTGACCTGTAGACACTGTAGATCTAGTATAATTTTCTCACTTTATAGCTGAGGGATCCAAGTTGGTGAATGATTTGGATGAGGTCACATAGGTAGGAAGTAGCAGGGGTCACTTTTCCCGACTCCTGAGTCAGTTCTTTACACATGTTACCACTCAGTCTCCATGACTCATTTATCCTTTCTGGGACTCAGTTTCCTCATTTGGAAAATGATGGAGTTGGGCTAGATCTTCTAAGAACCATGACCTTCTAAGATCATAAGAGTGTGGTGGTGTGGCTAGAGTTAGATTTGAGATTAAAAAATCTTGGATTCTAAAACCTCTTCAGATACTCACTGTGTGACCCCGGGTAAAATCATTTGGCCTTTTTATCCCTAGTTTGGTCATCTGTGAAATGACTGATCTTAGTGACCTCTAAGGTTCTTTCTACATATGTCTATGATGCTGTGATCTTTTCAGCCTCTACTATACAACTATAGTCTGATGTTTGGTGTTTAAATCCCCTTTATTGAAATACCTTTCTTTGGTCCAACTCAGCTCCCCAAATGATACTTATCAGAACCCTGATATCAGCACTACTGACCTCACAGAGTTTTTGTGAGACAAGTGCTCTATAAATCTATAGGGCTAGAAGAATGATTTATTATTATTATTATTGCCTAGCAGAAAATATAAAGTGTGTGTCCAATTGAATTGAATTGAGAAATCAAACATGAATTTCTCCCTTCCGGGAGAATGAAAGACAGAAGACATCACCACTTAAGTCATCCTTTGAATGGAAAAAGCATGATTTTTAAGAGATATTGTCTTATTTACATGCTCTCTTCTCATTATTTTCTGGGAACATATTTGGCCTTTTATTGGGAGTTAGAAAATGCATTTTGCCAAATTCAGAGGCACTTGAACCACAGGGCCGGGTACTTGGGACCAAACTCCAACCTTCTGGCACTCAAGTTTGTTTACTGTTGGAGAAACACCACTTTGGGCTTCACAGTAAAAAGGGTTAGAAAATCTTATAAAAAGGCTCAAAAGACTCACGGACATCAAATAGCTCTTACAAAACCAATGCTGTAATTAGTTAAGTATAAATGAATCAGAAACATATGGTTTAAAAGTTAAAGGAAAAAGTAGTCGGGGGGGGGGATATCCTTTGGGATTTAATCAAACAAAAAAAATTGATGGAAAAATAGTTGATGTTCACCAAGCCCAAATGGGTTCTCCCTTTCTTCATTCTTCCCTATCCCTAGGACTCACCACAAGGCATGGGCGCTGGTTCCCAGGTTCCTCTCCCTACTCCTTGCCTTCCTTAATGTCAATCTTCACAGCCTTTTGGGTCTTAGAGCTTTGCATTTGTCTTCATCTACCAAATCATGGTGAGGGCTGCTATTAAACTCAATTTAACTCAACAAGCACCTATCCAGCAACTGTTGTTTTTTTAAATTTGTTTGTTTGTTTGGGCCAGTCATTGTATTAGGCTCAGGAAATAGACAAAAAATGATACAGGTCTCATCATCAAAAACTTTATTCTTTAGTCCCCATTGCTAAGAATGGTGGGCCACTTGAAATTTCTGTCAGTCTAAAAACCAAAAAAGTAACTGCTTTTAAATAGAAGCAAACATAAAAGTGAGGGGCGGGAGGGATACAAATCAATGGGGATGATCCTAAATGGTAGAAATGGTGTTTTCCAGCTTTTTTGGATCCTCCATCCCGCTCCTTACTAAGGGGCACAGAGATGTGGCCATTCTGTTGTTCCTGTCCCTCACCCCAAGTCTCCTAATACTTCTGAGGAAGTCTTGTTCGTAGCAGGATGGCAGACTGTTAAGGACACTTGGAACAAGCTACTCAGAGTTTGGTCAGTCTCCAGCTTCACTACTCTACCCAGTATTCAGCTCATCTCTAGAAAGTCCATTTTCATCCTCATGACCATCCTCATGAACTTTGGTAGGACACACTCAGAGTGCTATGGACATATGGACATAGACCCCTGATGGACGGGTGGAGGTCAGAGTGCTGGCAGTCCTTCCCCTCCATGTAACCCTCTGGAGAATGGGCCATGGCCACTCCCCCCCAATGTCTGTGGCAGCACTTTGGCTCCATCTAAACTTGACCACGCCTGGGGCAAAGCCCCACTTGCTCCACCCTGGTTGTAGCTTTGTATGAATAATAAGCATTTTGGTCAAAAGCAACTACATGTTACTTTTTCTCATTTGTAAAATGGATTTTGTGGTAAACTTTGGAAAATCATCTCACAAAAAAGTTGTATATGTCTGCTATGTCTAGAATGTTTTCACTGAACCAAATTCTCTTTCCTTAGGTTAGACATGTTTGGCAATAGTGCTCTCTGGATACATTAAGGTCTATCCGGTTTTCTCTGTCTGACATTTCAGTGGATCCACGTTTAGGTTGGATGAAAAGCATTGGCCTAAGAAAATAGCTAAATTGCCCGATGACTATGAAAACCTTTGTGGATAGACTCTTGTATTATTTTTGGGGAGCTTTTAAGTACAGAATCATCATTATTTTAAAGAGAAAAACACTTAACAGACGCCATCAGTATAATCATTTTTTTCAAAAAAATGTTGATTTCTACAGATCTAAGATCTGTTTTAGCCCGGTGTCCCCAGATGGGGTGGAGCTGTCTGTCTTTCTGTCACTGTAAATGTTATTCATTTCACTGCCCCCAAATCTCCCTTAAAAATAACTGCCCCACCCCAGCAGCCTCAGCTATTTCATTTAGAAAAATTTCCCTGCCCTTTGAATTTTGTTGTACTGAGAGCAGCCTATTAGTCAGCTAAGTCTATCTTCTGTCTGGGAAATAAAAGGTGTGTAATTATGTAAACTTTTCCCCTTAATTTTAGAGCTAAAGGAAAGCAAGATAATTTATTTAAAATACGAAAAACCCTTCTTATGTTAGATTAGTTATAAGCTAATTAATCATTGTTAAGCAAAATATGTATTAATTATAGACTAATGAAAGAGGAGGCTTTATATTCTTTCATATTAAAGGAGAGACTTTGTGTCCTTTTATATGTTACATCATTTTCTGAGGTGAATGCTTTGACTGTGCCAGGGACTTCGGGGCCAAGAACTTCCATGTCTGTATCTTCAGTAGCATGGATACAGCATCCACTGAGATGGTTGCCAACCTCTGTCCCCACCAGGGTTGCTTCCCAGGATGATGGCTGCAGGGGCTGGGCTGGATACAGGACCAATGCAGGCTGATTATCAGTGGGGCCATTCTCTGAGTTCTTGGGCTTACCTGCCAATCAGTAACAGTTGGGCAGCAGTTGATGCTGGCAATAGTAAGGAGGGTAGATATTGCTCCCTCAAAGTTAGTTATTAGGTGTGAGCTGGAAGGAAGCAATGTGGACTAGGTGTAGGGATTCTGGTCTATCCATCAGGGTCTAAGGAAAAGTGATGGTGGCAACTTGACTTGTCTGGTACATCCCCTCTTCTCTCTCTCTTCCTTGCTGCTTTAGTTAGGTTCACTTGCCTGCTCTGCAATATTCTATTTCTTTCATGGAATCTCAGAATTAGGAAAACTTGAGTTCAAATCTTACCACAGATTACTTCCCCATATGCCCTTACTTCACAGGGGAAGGGGGCTATAGATTAAATGAGATCATATATGTAAAGTTCTTTGGAAATCTTAGAATACTTTGTATCTATGATTTGGGAGGGACATCAGCTGCCATCTGACCCAACCTATATTTGCATGAGAAATTTCCGTACAAATTTGTTTGGCACCTTATTGTAGCTCATTGTACTGTGAGGTAGCTCTACAATTGTTATATTTTTCTTTATATCAAATTTAAGCCTGCCTCTTTGCAATTTTACTTTTTATTTCTAGTTCTGCCCTAATGAGTAAAATAGAACAAATGAATTCAAATTTTCTTCCTTCCTTCCTTCTGTTCTCCTTTCCTTCCTCCCTTTCCCATCCCTCCCTCCTTTCTTTTTTTCCTTCCTTCCTTCCTTCCTTCCTCCCTTCCTCCCTTCCTTCCTTCCTTCCTTCCTTCCTTCCTTCCTTCCTTCCTTCCTTCCTTCCTTCCTTCCTTCCTTCCTTCCTTCCTTCCTTCCTTCCTTCTTTCTTTCCTTCCTTCCTTCCTTTCTTTCCTCCCTTTCTCCATCCCTCTCTCCCTCTCTTCTTATCTTCCTTCCTTCCTAATTTTTTTTTTGTTACAAAGTATGGTACTCTAAGTAGAAGAAGATATATTTTCAAAAAAAAGGTAGCGTAAAAACAAACAAAAAAAATGTTAGCTCAATGTAGTGAGTGATGCATATCTGTAATCCCTGCTACTAGAGAAGGCTAAGGATGGTGGCTCTCTTGAACTCAATAAGTCTGAGTTGTAAGAGAGCTAAGATGAATGGCTATTTGCACTAAGTCCAATACCAATACGGTAAACTCCCAGAAATGGGAGGCAACCAAGCTGACTACGGAGGAGTAAACCTGCCCATGTTGGAAACAAGTCAAAGTTCCTGAGCCACTCACTGGTGACATCAGGCTCATGAGTGACCATTGCACCTCCAGTCTGGGAAAGATGGGGAAACTCATTCCCCCTTTCCTTTCTCCCTCCCTCCAAAAGGAAAGAAAAATGGAAATTGAAAGCTACTAGTAATTAAAAAAAATTAAAATCATTTTTTAAAATCCTATCACTTTTTTCCCACCTTAGAGCACTAAAGATATAAACATTTAGTTTTGCCTCAAAAGCCCTTCTATCTGGAGACAGGTTGATGTAATGGAAATAAGACCAGATTTGGATCAGAGGACCTGAGTATAAATTCTGGCTTTGCTCTTAATTCACTATTTGATCATCGATAAGCCACTCAGTATGTTTGTGTGTGTGTGTGTGTGTGGGGGGGTATGTTTGTGTGTATGGGGGTGAGAGGAGACTTGATCTCTAAAATTCTTTTCAACTCAAAAATCCTATAAACTGTCCATGCTTGGAAATTTTCAGAGAAGCAGCAATGGCCCAGAGGAAAGAACAGAACTGAGTATTGTATTTTTCTAAATATGTACAAAGATTTTATAGCATTGTATTTTTCTAAATATGTACAAAGATAGTTTTCAACATTCACCTTTGCAAAACCTTGTGTTCCAATTGTATTACTTTCAATTGTCACCTTACCCATTTGGACCTCTTTTTCCACCTGTAAAATGAGAGGGTTGAACAAGAGAGTCTTTAAGGTCTTTTCCACCTTTAACATGATGAATCCCCAAGTCTTACTTATCTTCTTTCTTTCCTTTTGTCAGTGGAGATAATTCCCATGAGTTTTGCCTTCTCTACAAAGCCACTCTTAGTGACTCTGAACCATTCTCATGTGAAGATCCTCCTTTGGATTTTCATGACACTTAAGAGTTTGTATCACAGAACCTGATTTTTGATTATGTGTTCTTGATCTTAATTCTTTGAGTGATTTCCATGTCACATGATGAATAAAATGGATAACTAGTCATTTTCTCTGATATCTTGATCTCTCAAACTTATTTAAAACAGAAACAGAAACTGCCACAGATAAAGCAGCTTTAGCTGTATCCATTATTTAGGGTACCCAGAATTTTAAAAAAAGGTTTTTTAAAAAACCCTTATGAACTAACTTCTACACTGAACTTATTCAGCACCCCTCTTCTACCTCTCTTGCTACTGGCAGTGAAGGTTGACTTGGCTGATCCAAGGTCCAACCCAAGGGACATGACATAGGGGCCTAAAACAGAACTTACACTCCAGTTCCCCCTGCTTTTCTCCAGTGCTAGCGAGATGTCTCCAAGGTGTGAAAGTTTGTTCTGGCCACTGTGACAGTATGCCAGGGACAGAAGTTTGCTGGGGACTAGGATATATATGGGGAGGCAAACCAGCACTTTCTGCTGAAAAAGATCTAGTTTCAGTATAAGTAGGAGTATAGGTAAAGGGACAGGATATGTATTTAGGGCTGAAATAAGACTTGATATTCCACCATACCTTACCCTCCTCCCAGAACCTTAAAGACCCAAATTATAGAAATTAACCCTTTAACAACAGAACACAGCAGACTAGAACATCGAGAAATAGAGGGAGTGAGACAGAATTCTAAAACAGATCATGGTATGTGTGGGGAGTGGAGTGGGGTTCTGTGCAGCAGTTCACTAAGTCAGAGGGAAAGAACTCAGCTTCCAACTAGAGTCAGTTCTGTTCCCTCAAAAATCACTTGGGGCAGAGACCTAGGGCTGATGAATGGTAAATTGCTTAGTGAAGGAAGAGGCTGGGATATGTTGAAAATCAGCTCCCAAGGAAGCCATCAGAGGGGAGGGAGTCAGAAAGTGAAAAATAGCAGAAAATAAGGAGAAAATTACCCCTGAAATTACCAAAGATCTCAAGAAGAAAATTCAATGCTCTAACACAAGCAGATAAGTTAACAGGGAAAACATTAACATCAGAAAGAAATGTGGCTCCCAGATCTAGTAAATGAGTTCAGGTGTCTATAAATAAATACTATAAAACAAAGGAAAAAGATCCAACAATTGATGAGACTGAGCACTCTGAGGAACTTGAGGACATGGAACCACAATACACTATTTAAAAGAAAAATGAAAAATTTGACCTGTACATAAAAAAAATTAATGAACTGAATAGAAAATCTTGAATCTGCAATGGCAAATCTCACCAAAGAAACAAAAAAGAGAATGATAAAATGGAGACACAAATACATATAAGTAAAATTAAATCTAGAAGAAAAGTAAAAAAAAAACCAATAACATTAAAAGGAAATCACTAAAACAAAATAAACTGATCTTGAAGAAATAATGTGTAGAGATAATTTAAGGATCACAGGTCTCCCAGAATGTAACAGGTCCCAAAACCCTTAATATCACAATTCAGGAAATAATAGAACTGCTCAGAGCTTTTGGACATAAAAAATAAAATTCCAGTGGAAAAAATTCACAGGCCACTTCCAAAAAAAAAAAAAAACCCAACCCAACCCAATAGTAAAATCTAAGACACATAGTGGTTAAATTATATAATTCATTTAAGAAACAAACTATTCAGGAGAAAACCTTCAAATATAAAAAATACAAAGTTTGAATAATACAAGACTACATTGCACCCACCAGAAATTGTAGAAAGGAATGAATAATATGTTCCTCAGAACATTGACATTCAACAGGCTGCCCAGGGTGACCTATCCTATAAATGTAAAATCAGCTATACTTTC
>JAJPUD010002484.1:0-14515 GCA_023553655.1 Myrmecobius fasciatus | reverse complement strand
AAAATCAGCTATACTTTCAAAAAAGATGTATAATATCAAACGTCAAAGAGGCACTTGAAGCATTCTTAGAAAGAAAACCTGAATAGACCTGAATACCTGAAGAGATCATTTACTTCTCTTAACATCTCAGAAAATAGAAATGCAAGAGGGGTAAATGAATGTAGCAGACAAGGACAGCCACAGCAAATGAGCAGCAATAGTAAGACAGGACAATATTTTTAGACTGCTTTGTATTACATACTATTTCTAACGGATGGATGAGTACATGCTGGATATTCAAAGAACATTTTTTAATTTAGGATTGGGATATATATATATATATATACATATATATATATATATTCCCCAATTCTCAGAAAAAAAGAAATCTTCCCTTTTTTCATAGGCCATACTAACATCATTAAAATGAGGGCAGGGAGAAACTAATGCAGTAAGTTTCTATGACTCTAATACATGGGTTCCCCCAGGAGAGTTAACCTTCTATGTATGTATCAATGGACCATGAAAGGTGAGTAATGCAGAGAAATCTAAGATATTCTCTCATCTTTTGGGAAATTTAGTTTCAGGAGATGACACTCAGAAATAGTTAGAAGGGGTCCATATTCTCTTAAAAACCATAGTACTTGGGCCCCCACTGATAAGTTCACTTTTACTAATCAACCAGAAGACACAATTATTTCAAAGCAAAGGTATTACATGATTTAACATGGTAATAAAAGCACCGAGAACATTTCTCTCATAAACCTGAATAATACTTCTCATTCACCATCCATGAGGAGAGTAAACACACCTAGGGAACATGTGTAGATACACAAAAATAGGAAATACATGTGGCTAGGGCACACATATAAGGAATACATATGGCCAGGACTCACGTGTGGAAGGGCAACTCATGTCTCTTATGTTTTAGTTCTGCTGATGATATCATGCTACTCCTAGAACTATTCCCTACTGGACTTACTTAATACCTTACCTAAATCTTAATAGATGTGGATTTTCTCTTCAAATATTTGCCACATTTGCCATATTAGGTCAAACTCTTAAAACATGGAATCAGCTCAGTACAATCTATAGGTTTTTGATTTATCTTTTAACCTATTGTATATGGAGAAGATTCTAAGCCTATTAGCTCAGATAACTTTTTAGTTTAAGCTTGGAAATTACTTGTAATTCTTACTTAACCCTTTATAAATATCTCATGTCTTCAAATCTTATCCTTTCATAGGCAAGGTCCTGCCAAGGAAATCCCAAGAGAGTTGCCTGGGATTCACACCCCTGATTTCTTTCAATATTATCCACCTTCTCCCTTAACCCTGTCTCTTATCGCCACACACACATATATCCATTAAGATCCTTTGGTTTCCCACATAAATGAAAAAGGTAGAAGGGGAAAGCAAGAACAAAAATTCTAAATAAAGTCCACAGAAATAGTATCAATCCTTTGCTCTAAATTCCTGTTTTTATTTAACATGCTCATATGTACACAGATAGTTTTTTTTATAAATTATATGTATATATCAGTATGTATTTATATAATATATAAATGCATATGTATAAACATGTAGATACATATGTATTTGTGAACACATACATGTACATACGTATAGGTATTTAGAAATAGACTCACATGTGCACACATGTATTTATAAATTTTATTTAGTGTACACTCATATGTACACACATATATGCATAGCACACACTCATATGTAATATACATATATGTATTTATACATGTGGGTATGCATGTATAGCTTGTTGCCAAACATATATGGATATATAGTTTATATATTCAGGTATATTTATTCATATGTATTTGTATTTACTTATAGGTATAATTATACATACAATAAACACATGTGTGCATAATTATATATGCGCATGATATGTACACGCATGCATATGTGAGATATATATGTATATATTTATAGTAAAAAGTTTTCCAGAATCTGAGTAGCCTTACTTTAAAAGAGACAATAAATTCTAACTTATTTTGAAAAAAAAAACCCTTAAATTCACTGCTGTGATAAAACGTGACATGATCAGACACAACAGCACTAAAGAAGCAATGAATTAATTAAAAATATTCAATATGTGTCATTGACTACAGTACAAATATGTTTCAATCTTCCCTATTTGAATTCCCTCTTCCCTCTTTCACCCAAGGTCAGGCTGAGACCAGAACAGGCAGGATAAGTCCCAGTGAAGATGACATTAGTCCAGAAAAAATGTGTGTTTCAGAAGCACAGCACATCTGTATTACAATACAAGAAGGTTCTAAGTCACCTGGTGGGGTTTATGTGGAACAGCTGACACCCATCCTCCCTAATTAGGAACAGAGAATAGTTGAAGACTTGACGCCACAGTATTGTTAGGTACCGTTGGTTAGTGTCTGTTTTTAATAACAACAGCAAGTAGCCGAGGTGGCAGGGTATTCTTAATGACATCATTCACCCAGCTGTTTTACACATCTGTAACATGCATCATTAGGATTGTCTTAACACTTCATCCTTAGTTGCTCCACACATCTTGAATTGCATGAGCAAAGGTACCCTTGCATGCGAGGTACCCCAGAATGAGCACTGACTTCATGTACAGAGATTAGCGTGTTAGCTCCACACATTGATTAAAGTTTTACAAGGGCATCATATTTAGCACATGTTCCTTTAATGTGCTAATAGCTTCAATATGAAACTGGCACTTCTGCCTAGATCATTGCTGTTTGGGCCAATTTTACATTGAAAAGTGAAACATCTGCAACAGCTGCAAAAATGTTTTTGCTTATTTTGAACATTATAAGTTTTTCCTAGCCATGAATAACAACAATAATGTAAATCATTTAACAATTTGTAGATGTTGGTTGTTTCTGCTATACAGAAAGGGCGTATCATGTACATTCGTGTATGATAGAATTTTTGACACATCTGTGCAAATGTAGAGATAGTAAAACCTTGCTAATACAGAATAAGCCAGGAAAGGGGTAGTGGGAAGATTGGATTTGTAGAAAATTACTGAATATTTTCAAAGAAATACAGTCTTGTTCCTTTCAAACATAATAACTATCATATTTTTAAAGTGTGGTCTGATAAATAAAAGGAGATGAATTTGCAATAAGTATGTATTATGACAAAGAAGGCAGCTTGGCCCTTTTGAAAGAATATTATCCTTCCTATCAGGGTATAATGATTATAGATTGAGTGATGGCAAGGATTATAGTGATCATCCCTCACAGCTCTATTGTTTTATAGAAGAAGATGGATTCCCAGAATGGAGAATGGATTTGCCCAGGATCACATAGCTAGTACATAGCAATGGCAAATTTTAAAGCCAGGTCCACTGGCTCCTATCTGGCATTCTTTCTACTGAACCACACAAGAGACTTAAATCATATTGCTAGCCCTGCTACTGAATAACTGTGTTAAACTGGACAAGTTAATTTTTTATTTTGGACCTCAATTTCCTCATTACTAAAAATGGGGGTCAGAGTATATAGTCTTGAAGGTATCTGCAACCTTCAACAGTCTATGATTCTATAGTCATAAACATAAACATTCATTATACAAACAAGGACAAAATTGAAAGTACATTTAGGGTCTATTTGTGTTTTTTTTTTAAGGCCAACATCTTAAAATGTTTTCTTTGTTTTAACATGGAAAACATTTAGAAATTTTACTCAGCAAGAACAATGCAGATTCCAAATGATCTATTTCTGAATGAATTGTTATTGCTCTCAAAGATGTTATGACTCTAATATTTGGGTCTGCCAGTATCACCCAATTTACAAAAGAGATCCCATCATTAAGATATTTATAGGAGAGATGAAGTTTGTGACTGTAAGAAACATCTCTTCTGAGTTGGAATTTGGGAAATAAGACAAAGATGTGTGTGTGTGTGTGCGTATGAATTTATTTCCTTGGTGGGAGATATAGAAGTATTGGAGATATAGAAGTATGAAAATAATTGAGATTTAAGTTTTTATGAAAGACTTTCTAAGCCTATAAAAGGAAGGTTTCATCCTTGATATGACATTTAGAATTCACTGATTCCTGAAAGGAATGGATTGATTTGCTCCCTAGCAGTTATCATTGTTCTTCACATCTTTGATCTCATGGAAGTATTCCCCCCAACAACGGAAATATGAAGATTGTATTCAACCTAATCCTGCACGTGCAGTGCAATTGCTATCCATATCCTCTCAGAAATTCAATCAATCAATCACTAATGGAGATTTATAAAGTACTCTCTAGAAGCTAAGATCTAGAGATACAGAAGCTAAGTGGCAATGTCAGTAAAGTGTTGCACTTGGGGTTAAGAAGATTTGAGTTCAAATTCTATCTCAGACATTGGTTGTGTGACTCTGAGCACATTTTTTCAATCTCAGTTCCTTCATCTGTAAAACAGGGATAATAGTACTATCTTATAGGACGGTTGTGAGAACAAAATCAAGTAACACATCTAAAGTGTTTTTGCAAACTTTAAAGCTACATAAATATTAGCTCTTATTAGGAGGAACACATAATCAGTTCATCAACAATCATTTATTAAGCAACTACTATGTGGTTGGTACTATGCTAGGCTTTGGGACTACAAAGTCAAAAATGAATATACTCCATCTCTCTCACACACATAAGCATATACATTCATGTATATATATGTACTATATACAAATATGTGTGTATGTGTAAACACACACATATACACATATACATACACATTTTTTTGACACTGTGGGGATACAAGAGGCCCACACATGCTGTCTAGCAATTATGCCTTGATCTTACCATTTGATTTCTTTTTCCCATATATCTTATTATTTCTATTATCAGAAATAGAGACCAGGCCTATGATTTCATTGATAAAGGAAACTCCCAAAGGAAGAAAATTCCTTTGCCAATGTAGATCAAAGCTTTTTTCTGTGATTTACAGGTTTAGAGAGATACTTAGATTACTAAAAGGTTAAGTCATTATTCATGGTTATATAATCAATATCTTCTTGATTCCCAGATCAGCTTCCTTTCCACTACATTATGCTATCTCATATTAATAATGATAATAAAAATGATGATAATGGCAAAAGATAGATGAATTTTACTATGTTTCTGAAGGGTATATACATCAGGTGAACTCAGAACAAATAACCTTGCACTACAACCTGCATTTGAACTCCTCACATAAATCCCATTGGACTTACATTTAGATTCTAAGATCACTTATTCCTTCTCACCCTGTATTCAGGTTCTTGAGAACTCTTGACAGTTCACTCAATTCATCCACTGTCACCTTGCTATGATATTTTTTATTATAAAACAGAATGCACTCTAATACTGGTTTATCTCAGACCTTTTCTACCAGGTTTTATAGTTAGTGGACTGCCCTAAATATTTACCTATAAACTGGCTCCCAACTTTTCTAAGAAGCATTTTATTGACTATGTAAGCCAATAGTGATTTATGCTTTTTTTTTAGTCTCATGTGCTCTTCAAAGAGGTAAATAGCCTAAGCTGTACCAAGGACAAATATAGGCAAGGAAGTAGTGTATAACATTATCTTTCTTTTTAAAAAAATTTTTATTAAAGTTTTTTTATTTGCAAAATATATGCATGGGTAATTTTTCAACATTGATCCTTGCAAAGCCTTCTGTTACAAAATTTTCTCTCCTTCCCCCCACACCCTCCCTAGATGGCAGGTAGTCTAATACATGTTAATTATGTTAAAATATGTGACAAATCAAATATATGTATACACATTTATAACAGTTATCTTGCTGTACAAGAAAAATTGGTTCTACAAGAAAAAAAAACCTGAGAAGGAAAACAAAATGCAAGCAAATGTCAACAGAAAGCATGACAATGTTATGTTGTGGTCCACACTCAGATCCCACAGGCCTCTCTCTGGGTATATATGGCTTTCTTTATCATTGAACAACTGGAAGTGGTTTGAAACATCTCATTGTTGAAGAGAATCATGTCCTTCAGAATTGATCATCATATAGTCTTGTTGTTGCCATGTATAATGATCTCCTGGTTCTGCTCATTTCACTTAGCATCAGTTCACGTGGGTCTCTCCACGTCTCTCTGAAATCATCCTGCTGGTCGTTTCTTACAGAACAATAATATTCCATAACATTCATATACCATAATTTATTCAGCCACTCTCCAATTGATGGGCATCCATTCAGTTTCCAGTTTCTAGCCACTACAAAAAGGGCTGCCACAAACATTCTTGCACATGTGGGTCCCTTTCCCTTCCTTTAAGATCTCTTTGGGATATAGGCCCAGTAGAAACACTGCTGGGTCAAAGGGTATGCACAGATTGATAACTTTTTAAGAATAGTCCCAAACTGCTCTCCAGAATGGTTGGATCCGTTCACAGTTCCACCAACATTATCTTTCTGCAGATATGGTACAATAACAGGAGGCAATCCTGGCCCCAGAAGAACATCATGGCCACAGGATTTGCTGGAAGATTATGAGATGAGGTTTGGGGATATTCAATGCTATAGGAAGGAAATATCCTCTTCCAGTTGGTGGTACCCAGGGAGAAGGCCTTATTCATTCACTCTGTGCTAATTATTGCTCTGAACTTTGGGAGCTAGAAGTGACCATGGAAATCATCTCATCATACTCCTTCATTTCATAAATGATGGTCCTGAGGCCCTGAAAGAGACTTATCCATATGGCTAATCATACAGCTAATAAATGCCAGAACTGGAACTTGAAGCTGGTTTTTCTGACACCAAATTTCAGCATTCTCTTTTTTTCCATATTATATGCTCCCTATAATACTCATTTTGTCACAGTCTTGTAGACCATCTTACACTATTCCTTAGGATTATAGGTGATAGCTCTAGAAGGCAAATCTCGATCCTAATAGGGGCTAAACTTGTAAAAGACCTAAAAGGCCATTTAACTCTTAGTTTGTATTTGCTTCTTGAGGCAATAGAGAACCATGGGAGATTATTGAGTGGGGGGGCAGGTGAATATGATCAGACTGTGCTTTAGGAAAAGAGCAGCTGTGGAGAGTGGGATGATGAGTTGATAAGGCAGAAGTATAGAAGGATTGCTTAGGAGCAATGAGGGTCCAGTTGAAGCTGTGCAACATAAATTAGTGGTGAATGGAGTTAGAAACTGTTATATGATTTTCTGCACCTTTATTTAGTAGTATGTGTATAGGAGTTAAGGAGTAAAATTATGAGAGTGATGAAGAGTTGATGGAAGGAACATCAGATTGGGAGGTTTAGAAACTCTGGGCTATAATTCTGGATCCACTGCTAACTAGCATTGTAACTTTAAACAAATCAATTCCCTTGTCTGTGTGTCAGGTTTCTTTTCTTTATGAAGAACTTAATTTAGAAGATTTTTAAGATCTTTTCTCACTTTAACAACCCATGCTCTAAATCTGTAAATGAATTGTTGCAAAAGAATTCAACTTAGAATAGAAAGGGAGAAATTATATGATACCAAAAAAAAACCAGGAAAAAAAAACTTCCAAAGAAGATTGAAAGGGAGAATGAAGGGCTGAACTTCTAGTAAACTAGGATTTAGCAACTTTAATGAAAATTTGTAAACTGTGAGGATAAATATCATACCTTATTGAAACTCTAGTGTCTAACATGGTGGTAGGTAGATTTGTAACAAATGTTTATTGAACGAATAAATGAGTTAATTAATGCTAGCCTCTTGGCAACAGAAGCATTGACACTTACATCTGATGGTTTCCTAAGTCTATCTGGTGAAAACCAGTCATTTATTCTTTTCTTTAGTACTGATACTCTAGATTGCATCTATACATACAGAGAATAAACAGGAAGCTTTAGGGTTCATTCTTTCTATGTAGAGGGCACCTATCCGAATAATGGACATTTAAAAGAACAAGAAATTATACTCTGTGAATGCTAAGTAACCTGTGGGGTCTTGGGAAGCATCTCAAGATATTTATATATTCCCCATCTGCATTTATAGCTACCTCACCATCCCACTGTAATTTTCAATTACTACCCAATCAGATACAAGATCTGAGATTATGAAATATTTAATAATTTAATAATTCATTTTATCTGGGTTAGCACAGCTGAAATATACATAAAATAAACAAACAAACAAATATAAGTGTTCTCTTTGGGCTATAAACTATACAAATCACTAATTTGTTCTTCCACCCCATTTGAAAAAAACATTATGGGACTTTGGCATAACTTAGGAAAAGAAGGAGTGATATCCTTCATTCAACAATACAACACTTCTTATGCTACATGGCACAGTGGAAGGAGCTTGGGATTTGGAGTTAGAGTAACTTGAATTTGTATCCAGTTGTCTGTTACTAAATGTGTGATCTTAGGCAAGTCACTTCACTTGTGCCTTAGTTTCCTCCTATTTAAAAATGAGTGTATTGAACTTGGTAACCCTTTAAGTATCTTTCAATTGTAGATACAGGTTTTTCCTCTCAATACTGAACTTTTTATTTATGAAGTCAGTAACCAGAGTGTCTGCCTCTCTAATTCTGTAAATTCTGTAAGTGGCAGAAGAATTCATTTTAATGGAAAGAGAGAAATTATACAAGGAGACAGAAAAAAGCCTCCAAAGAAGGTCTAAAGGGAGTCTGAAGAACTGTGCTATTAGCAAGGTAGGGCTTAGAAGATCTAATGATGACAAAGAAATTGTCCATGAGTCTTTCTGCATAAGTTCCCCCCCCCAGGGCCAGGAAAAGGAGACAATGACCAAAGAAGTACTTGTTTGATGCTATCAAATATTATATTAACAAGGCCCCATGGGGAATGTGACGTTGATCACTCCCGGGGTTGACAAGAATTTTATCCAGGCAAAGGACTGGGTTGAAGGGAGAGCTTCAAAAGTCAAAACTTCCCAATGGCTTAAAAATCAGCTGGAGAACGTTACAGTCACGAAGAACTGAAGTCAGACGACTCATTAAAATTAGTGCTGGCAGTAATTAAAAACATACTGACCCAAAGATCATGAGAAAAAGCAGATCCTGAGAAAACCCCTTGACACTACTTGCTTACACTCGAGTGAAAATGCAGGCAGTTCATGGATGTTAGTATTTAGGAGAAGCATTAGCCATTCCTTCTCAGGGCCTTTCCCATTTAATTTCTTTCTCCTTCCACAACTGATATGTCAGAAATGTGGTCACTGTGTCAATGACCCTGTTTTGTCTATACCTAATAGATTGTCCTTAAGCATTAATTATATAAATCAATCAATAGCCAATAGAACTCAATTAATTCAAAATTTAGATCAATGTTTACCTCCTCCATGAAGCTCTCCTTGCTGATCACTTTCTCTTTTGAATTCTATAATGTGTGTACCTCTGAGTTAACACTTTTCAAATACTGCTTTGAATTATCAGTTAATTTCTCCTGTTTATATCTTTTCCTTCCAGAAGGATTTCAATATTCTTGAACATTTAGAAAGGGAAGCAGTAATTACTAAGAGCCTATATAAATTCATCAAGAATAAGACCTTAAGAAAAACTAACTTCATTTCTTGATACAGTTTCCAGACCAGCAGAGCAGGGCAATGTTCTAAGTTATGAATTTTTGTTGTTGTGTCATTTCACTCATGTTGGATGCTCCATCAGCCCATTTGGGATTTTCTTGACAAAGATACTGGAGTGGTTTGCCATTTACTTTTCCAGTTCATTTTACAGATGAGCAAAACAAGGCAGAGGTAAGTGACTTGTGTAGGTGTAAGCAGTCAAATAGCTACTAAATGTCTGAAAATAGATTTGAATTCAGGAAGATGAATCTTCCTGACTCCAGGCCTGGTGCTTAATCCACTGTGCCACCTAGCTATTCAGTTTACTGGTTCCATTGTATTAATAACCATAAGTTACTGATACCATGTCAAGTATACTTAAATTTCAATAAGACAGTGAATCAGTCAACAAACCTTTATTAAGCATTTACTACATGCCAGGCATTGTGCTAAGCATTGGGAACAAAATACAAACAAAAAGAATGACAATTTCTACCTTCAAGGAGATTACATTTTAACTAAGGAAGGTAACACATAAAATAAGCTTAAATTAGTAAAAGAAGGTACTCTTTCAGGGAGTGTGATAGAGAAAATTAAAGTTCATTTTGATAAATGAATAAATGGCTGGCTTAGGAGCCCCTAGAGAGGGCTTTGGGAACTCTAATAGAAATTCTAGAAAGAGTTATCCAGGGAGAAGAATAAACCAAAAAAGATAAAGGTACTTCTGAGCTGTGAATTCTAGGACTGAAATGACCTTCCATGGTGAAGGGGTTTCTGGGGTGTGGTGGAGAAGTGTACATAAGGAATAAAGTGGTGGATCAGTGGAATAGGTTAGGTACTCAAAGCACAATAGTCAATTACTATAGTAATCTATTGTTTGATAAAACCATAGACTCCAGCTTCTGAGATAAGAACTCACTATTTGAGAAAAATTTCTGGGAAAACTGGAAAATAGTATGGCAGAAACTGAACATAGACTAGCCTCTTCACACCCTATCCCAAGATAAGGTCAAAATGATTTTGATATAAAGGGTGATACTATTAGCAAATTAGGAGAGCAAGAAATCATTTACCTATCTGATCTTCGGAGAAAGGAGGAATTTATGACCAAATAAGAAATAGAGAACATTATGAAATGCAAAATGGATAATTTTGATTACATCAAATTGAAAAGGTTTTGCACCGATAAAACCAATGTAGCCAAGATTAGAAGGAAAGTGAAAAACTGGGAAATGATTTTTACAGTCAGAGTTTCTAATAAAAGCCTCATTTCTAAAATATATAGAGAACAGAGTGCAGGCTACATATTAACTATCAAGAACCCAAAAAAAGAAAGGAGAATCTAGACACTTTTGGGCATGCCTTTTGAGAAAGCTAGAATAAGTTAATAAATTAGAACAAATCTAGAGAATGGTGACCATTATTTTAATGGTGCTAATAATTGTGCTATATGAATATTAGTTGAAGTAATGTTGGATATTAATATGGAAAAGTGAAAACTTAGGAGGATGAGATAATGGTCTTCAATTATTTAGAGGGCTATCATGGAAGTGGGATTAGTTTTGATCTTTTTGGATCTAGAGGCCAAGGTGATGGAAATCTCAGAAAGGTAAGTCAATTAGGATCAATTTTTTAAAAATTTACAATAAAATTTAGATCAAGGTTTACCTCTTCCATGAAGCCTTCCTTAGTGTTCCCTTCCTCTTTTGAATTCTTTCTTCCCCAAATGGAATGCATTATTTTGAGAGGTATTGATTTCCCCATCATTATCAACCTTCAAGCAAGAGATGGAAAAATATTTGCCAGGAATGTTGGCAAACAGGTTAACAATCTCTTCACTTCTCACCTAGCTGCTCTCTCTTAGACTTCTCTATTGTGATCCCATGCTAGTTACCACCTCCTACCTCTTTTAGTTTCTTTTTGTATGTTGTTGTTTCCCATTAGATTGCAAGCTCTTTGTGGGCAGAAACTGACTTTTTTTTATATATTTGTATCACCAGAACTTAGCATAATGCCTAGTACTTAATACTTAATAAAAAAGTTATTGACACTTAATAAATAGCTATTGAATGGTTAACTGACATTATGAAGGAGATTTCTAGTAAAGTTGGATTAGGAGCTTTCTCTGTCTCCCAACTCTTAACCACAGAAAACTATTCATTTATTCCTTGCAATGCAGGAGGACATGTAAGAAAAAAAGAGAGATGCAAATGAAACTGGTTACCTTAACTGGAGGATTTTGGGACAACAGGTTTGTGCCCTGGGATGGCTTCTGAAAAATTTGGCCATCTAGGATTCCCTATATTTTAAGTTATGTTGTGTTTTAATTTGCCCTTACCTCATTCCTTTCATAGAGCCCTTGAGACACGAATGGAGCAAATGTTAATAGCACCAGAGTACTGAGTCCCAACCAGGACCACTGAGGAAATCGAGCAGTTTTGTGGCTGGAATTTCTGATTCCCAGCTTGCATGCTGCTTTACATAAATCAACCCAAATGTCATATGAGACCCCATTCTCCAACCCTTTTTGGTCAGATTCAGATCGAAATAACTTAGTTTCTATTAATTAACCAGCTAAGAAACCTTTGTTTCCCACTATGAGAAACTTGCTATTTTAAGAGCTGTAAAAGATACTGAGATATAATGTATATGATGTGGTTTTTGTTCTCAAGGAAGAAAGGAAGCAAGAATTTACTAGGCTCCAGGTGCTACACTAAGCTTTACTTTACAAATATTAGCTCATTTAGTCATCTCAACAAATCTGAGAGATAGATATTGTTATTATGATGTCCATTTTACAGTTGAGGAAATAAGGCAGAAAGGGGCTAAATGGCATGCCCAGGGTCACTAGTAAGTGTCTGAAGCTAATTCAAACTTAGATCTTCCAAACTCTAGAACCATGTTCTTATTCACTTCCACATCTAGCTGCCTCCCAAGGATACAAGGTCTAAAATTAGTTAACATACCCAGATAGATACTAAGTTCAATGCTCCCCATGTGATTCAGAGCAGAGAAGTTCATTATTTAGAAACATGGATATACATATAGAAAGACATCTGAATTTTTATGACCTTCAGTTAGAGCTCAATCTTTACAATAATAATCTTTATATTTTTTGTTCATGTAGATATGATTGTTCTTGCACAACAAGATAAGTATGGAAATATGTATACATATATTAGACTTGTCAAGTATTTTAACATAATTAACATGTAGTGGACTTTCTGCCATCTAGGGGACGGAAGGGGACTGGGGGGAAAATTTGTAACGGAAAGCTTTGTAAAGACAATGTTGAGGAACTACCCATACATATGTTATGCAAATAAAAAACTTTAATTAAAAAAACCAATAATAATCTTTACAAGAAGATACAAATAATGTATCTTAAATATTTGTTGAATAGAAAAAAAATTCTATTCAACAAATATTTAAGATACACCTAATATTTAAAGGGCATTGTGTGCTAGACATTGTCTGTCTCTGACTTTATGGAATTTATATTCTCCCAGAGTACAAGCATCATGTACAAAAATCAATAAATACAAAATATGTGCCAGTTAATAAAAAAAATAATTCAAGGGAAGAGGTAGCTAGGTGGTGCAGTGGGTAGAGCACCAGGCCTAGAGTGAGAAAGGCTCATCTTCCTCAGTTTAAATCTGTCCTCAGTTACTTCCTATCTGTGTGTGTCTGGGAAAGTCACAACACTGATTACCTCACTTTACTTAGCTAGAAAATGAGGAGAAAGAAATGGTAAATCATTCCATTATCTTACCAAAAAACCAAATGGGGTCACAAAGAATAGGACATGACTGAACAACAACAACAATTTCAAGGAAAAGAGAGGGCTTTATAAACTCCCAAAAGAGAGGAGTAGGGATCAGAAAAGCTTTCATTTTGAAGGTAGCACTTGATCTGTTTCTTGAAAGAAGCTAGGAATTCTATAAGGTAGAGGTAGGAAGAACAACCTTCCTGACCTGGGGTATATCCCATTAATACAAAGGCATGGGAGCTGGAGATGAAAAGTCATTGATGGGGAAGAACCACCTTCCTGGCAGTACTTTAAGGATTATTAGGTGTTTCTTTATAACTGTGTAGGGAAGTGCCAGGGGAGTCTGGGAAGATCATGTAAGAGATGCGGATTTGAGCTGGTCTTGTGATTCCAGTTCCCTGAGAAGTTTGTTTCTCCTGAAAAGGTAACTCAGTTTTATATTGTGTCTGACCACTGAGTGTCAAGTGGTACCCTTCTTGTGTCTATCAATCTCTTATTAGAGCTTTTGCTTTGTTCATTGTCTTAGGGAAGCAAGACCCATTGATGCCTTTGCATCTTGGGCTCACTGGGTTCTCATATACACCGAAGCTTACAGAGTAGATTATATTTACAATGAAATCTCTATAGACACTGGTAGCCATTGTGACATGGTTATGAGCTCATACAATAGCCCATCATTTGAAACAGTAAAATAAACTTTGGGGGCCTTCCCTAATATCTCTTGATTTCTATGCAAAATCTTAACATAATATTGTAAGCCCCAATTTGAGCATAATGTAATTTTTATTGACTTCTTTTATATTTGTTCTTTAGAAGAAGGACCAAATACCCTTAGTATCTGAGGATAACTGATTTCTCACAGACATTAAGCTTCAATAAACCCTTTGGAGAGAGTACCAGGCAGGTGGTAGTTGGGACTTTCCCAACACTACACTAAATCTGGAACACTGAGTATAATGGGAAGATTCTCTACTGTTTGGGCCTGTGGTCTTAGGAATAAAAGAGCCCCTTCAATCCTCTTATTTACCTGACACATTTGAGATGCCTTTTTTTTACCACTTTCTGGCTCTCTTTTGCAGAAAGGATCACTGAACTGCAGCATGTTAGCATTGAAGGGATATTAGAGAACATCCCTAAGCCAAAAATGTCAACAAAATAATAGACCGTGTTAAGAGAGGAAGCATTTCCTCAAAAGAAGGTGAACATGTCTGTCTTTTACTCTGGTTAGACCACATGTGAAGTCTTGGGTTTGGTTCTGG
>JAJPUD010002483.1:303208-318588 GCA_023553655.1 Myrmecobius fasciatus | reverse complement strand
CCCTTCGGAATATCTGGTTCCATGCCCTTCGATCCTTCAGTGTGGAAGCTGACAAATCCTGTGTGATTCTAATTATTGAACCTCGGTATTTGAATTGTTTCTTTCTAGCTGCTAGCAGAATCTGTTCCTTGGTGCTATAGTCCTGAAATTTAGCCATGATATTCCTTGGGGTCTTAATTTTGGGGTCTCTTTCAGGAGGTGATCGGTGAATTCTTTCAATGGTGATTTTGCCCTTTGATTCTACAATCTCAGGGCAGTTTTCTTTCAGGATTTCCTGGAAGATAGTGTTTAGATTCTTTTTTTCATCATGGCTTTCAGGAAGTCCAATAATCCTTAGATTGTCTCTCCTAGATCTATTTTCCAATTCAGTTGTTTTTCCTAGGAGATATTTCATATTTTCTTCTAATTTTTCATTTTTTTTGTTTTTGTTTGACTGAGTCTTCAAGTCTTAGTGAGTCATTCACTTGCATTTGTTCAATTCTTATTTTTAAAGTGTTGTTTTCTTCAGTTACATTTTTAAGCTCCTTTTGTAACTGGCCAATTTGTTCATTGCACTCTTTTTCCACTTCACTAATTTTATTTTTTAATGAATTGGTGTCTTTTTCATATCTCTTTTTCAGGGCATCATATCCTTCTTGCAAGATACTGTATCCTTCTTGCACTGATTTCAGTTTATTTTCCCATTTATCCTCCAGCTCTCTTTTGAGGTTCTTTATGCAATCTTCCAGAAAGGCCTTTTGAAAAGGGGACCAGTGATGGTCCTGGCTGATGTTCTCTGGATTTGTGTGTAAAGGAACCTCTGGCTCTGGGGTCGTTTCTTTGCCTTGATAAAAGCTGTCTATGGTGAGAGCTCTCTTTTGCTTCTTCATCACATGTTTTTTAGACAGCGTGGATATCTCTTTAAGGTAGGGAAAAAAAAAAAACGGAGGCTGCAAAAAGCTTTGCCCTGGGGCACTTCGGCGAGTTGACTTAAGGTGCTGGGCCGGTGGGGGCTAGGACTAAGTCCGAATTACTCCTTAAACAAGGCAAGTCTGCCAGAACACCTGCCCCCAATCAGGGCAGAGTGTCCCGAGTGCCTCAAATAAACTCCAGGTGTTTGGAATTTGGAGTTTGGAGTTTGGAATTTCTTCCAACATGAGCTGAGCTGAGTCCCACCCTCACTTCCAGCCTGCGCAGTTGTCGTCTATTTATCTCTCTGTCCGAGTCCGACTAACCTGATATGAAGTTATCCAGAGAGCTGTGCCCAAATATTTCTAAGTTCGTTGACTTGAAGATCAGTTCAGAGGCTTATTTTATTATTGATTTGAGAGAAGATTGGAGGAGAGGCAGAAAGTCACCTTTTCACTCCGCCATCTTGGCTCCACCCCCTAAAACTATTGTATATTCTCTTGATACTGCTCACATACCAAATGAATCAGTTTGTACAATTCTTCTAGGTTTCTGAAACCAGTCTTTATTCTTTAAAGGTGATATTGAACCACCCCATTTTACTCTAACTCAAATACCTCATGAGGTAAGAACATATCTCATTCAATCATAGGACCTTAGACTGTCTGAAAAGTTTTGAAAGCATTTGTATAAAGGGAATGCATCAGTTAGGAAGGATGTTCTAATAGGCTGGGAAACTTACCTGCATTTCTGTTGATGTTCAGTCTGTCTGATCAATAAATTTAGAAAAGGTAGGCTCTGACAGTTTAAAAAACAGTCTCTTTTAGTCATGTCTGACTCTGTGACTCCATTTGGAGTTTTCTTGGGACTTTCTTTGCAGAGATACTTAAGGAGTTTGCCATTTTCTTCTCCAGCTCATTTTACAGATGAGGGAACTGAGGCAGACAAGGTTAAGTGACTTAAGGGTCATAGAACTAGAAAGTGTCTGCATTTGAATTTAGACAGTCTTCCTGAAAACTGACTTCCTGACTCTAGGCCCAGCCCTCTATCTCCTATACTACCTCCCTGCCTCCATATATCTAGGCATTGTCAACAAATTATCAGTTGAGTTTAAAAGGGAAATAAGTCATAGAAATTGGAGTTTGTGATTTTCAAGAATATCTTTGAGGAATAAGATAAGACATAGCTATAACAGAGGAGGTAGATATTAAAGCGTGTCATTGGCTCCCTGAGCATATCATATCAGAAACCTCAGACTAGGGAAAGTCCCAATAAAAGGTTGGCTTTTCCTGCTCAGCTTCTATACTTGTTTCTCCCCAGAGAGATCATAATATAATCTGCTATTTGATTACTTAAACCTTTTCAGTAACCTAAAATTTGTATCGATCAAAGAAGCCAGGGGTAGTTACATATATGTGTGTGTATACATATATATATATATATATATATATATACCACTATAATATCTTTGCCAAGAAAACCCAAAGAGTTGAATACAACTGAGCATTTACTTCTACTACAGCTAGCTCTTGCTGCCTCTCTAAATTTATTTACCATATATTATTTTATGCCTGTATTATTCATTTTTAACTTAATAAATTGTGTAAGAGATTGGTTTATACCTAATTTCTGCCAGACTGCTTTTCAGTTTTTCCAGAAATTTCTGCCGAATAATGAATAGAATCTTGGGGTTGGCAAACACTATGCTACTTACTATGTTCTTTGCTTCTACATATTATGAATAATCTGTTCCATCTATCCATTTCTCGATTTTAACAGTGTCAAAATTATACTGATGATACTACTACTACTTTGTTTCTTGCTAGATTTTATTTATAATATATACAAAGACTTTCTGGACACTATGTGTGTGTATATATATGTTTATATACACACATATACTTCAACATGCATGGACACACACACATGTGTGTGCATGTATCTGTGCACATATGTGTATATATATGTGTACACACACACATATATATAAATGGGGTTTATACATACACCTATACTCTGTGTGTGTGTATGTGCACACCAATTATATATGAGAGTTTATTTTATAACTTGCAAACTGCTATTATAATTAATTTTTATAGTTAGTTCCTTATGGTTCTTTAAACCACCATATCATCTACAAAAAAAAAAAATAAAAATTTTGCCTTCTCTTTTCCTATTCTTATTCTGTTACTTTTCCTTATCTAATTACTATAATTAGCATTTCTAGTATTATATAAAAAAATCACAGTGATAATAGATATCCTTGCTTTGCTCTTGATATTATTGGAAAGACCTGTAGCTTATCTATATTTCATATATTGATGGTTCTTGGTTTTAGACAGATGTTATTTATCATACTAAAGAAAGTTCCATTTATTCCTATACTTTTTAGTTTAGTTTGATTTTTTTTTAAAGAAAAACAGATATTGAATTTTAACAAAGACTTAAAAAATGTCTACTGATAAAATCATATGACTTTCTTGGTCATATTATTATTCTATACCATAATATTCATGTTTCTTAATAATGAACCAATCCTTTAGTTCTAGTATAGATCCAACATAATTATAGTGTTTCAATATATTTTTATAATTTCCTTGCTAACATTTTATTTAACATTTTAAATTTTGATATTCATTAAATATATTGGCCTACAATTTTTTTCTCTGACTTATCTTTCTTTACCATATTTTATCATAGTAAAAATTTGATTGGATCCATTCTATTCTTGTTTTTGCAAAAAAAATATCTATTTGAATTAACTATTCTTTATATATTTTATGATTTTCCCCTCCCAAATCATGTAGAAATTCATTTATAATTTCTCCAATTTCTTTTTCTGAGATTCAGTTATATAGGATCTTTAATTCTTATTCTCTTATTCTACATATTTTGTATTTTACAAATATTCATCTATTTTATTAAATTGTCAATTTTTGAAATTTGTTTAGAGTCATTATTTAAAGGTGTTTGGAGAGGTTTGGGGGAGAGCTAGAAAGAGTCTCTGCCTTCATTCAACTGTCATGGCTTTGCCCTTAAGTTGTCAATTTTGGCATATATTTGGGCAAATAAGTTGTAATGATAAAATTTCTTTTTCATTTGTCCTGAATTTTTATCAATTTTTGATATGGACAATTTTTTCTTTATTTTTAAAAATTTAATTTGTTAATGGCTTATGTAATATATTGGTATTTAAAAGTTCCTAGTTTTATTTATTAATTCAATGTTCTTATTTGCTTTCAATTATATTAATATTATCTTTGCCTTTTTTTTTTACAATTTTTATTTTGATGCGTGTTTTTAAAAATGTTTTATTTTTAATTAAATGCCCCAGTAATTAAATTATACTTTCTTTTATTTTTGAAAATATTTAAAGATATAAATTTCCCAGGGACTGCTTTAACTCCATTATACAATTTTTTGCTTTGTTGTCTTGTTATTTTTTTTTGATGACATTGTTTCTATAATCTATTCTTTGACCCATTGATTTTTTAGAACTGCAATTTAATAAAAATTACATTAATTTAATTAATGTTGACCCTCTCTTAATAGAATTTTTACTGCATTATCATCAGCCAACAATGTGTAAAGTATTTCCAATCTATCTTCACAATTCTCTCCAGGGAAATAAAGATCAAAAAAAACTATAAAGATCTTATAGTTGGGAAAAAGAGTCCTGCCATATCTATAACCTTCAGACCTACAACCTTCAGAAATAATCAGGTTATTTTTTGTGTGTGTGTGTGTGGGGGGGGGAAGGGACATTAACTAGTCAAAAAAAAAACCCGATGTAAATAATAAATCATGTTTTATAGACGTGTTATAGACTTTACTATTCATGTATTACAATGCTCTCATTTTTTCCTTAAGGAAATTGAGCCTCAGAACATTTAAGTGACTTGTTCAGAGTCATAAATGTACTAAGCACAAAGCATGAATTTGAGATTTTCATTTTTCAATGGATTACCCATTGCCATTGGCCACCAACAGATCTTAGGCCAAGTCCCATTTGGTCATTGTTTGGGTCCTGATTGACTCATGGAATGTAAATAGCAATCCTTTCTGCTTTCACCAGAAATCCCCTTCTAGATTTATTTATTTAGATTTTTTTGGACTAGGTGAAAGAGAAGATTCTTTGCCTTAGTTATTACTTAGCCTTAATCCCTGGATGAGTATGGTCTCAGTCAAACTGAGACCTGTTGAAGATCTTAACTTAAATAGGCCAAGTTCTCCCATTTCATCTTGATCTATATCTAGCCACTGGACCCAGATAGTTCTGGAAAAGAAAATGTGGCAGGTGACCTTGCACAGCCTTCCCTCACTTAAATTCAATTCACTTGCATGTTATAGTATTACCTCCCTAATGTCATGGTCCTCTTTCAGAACAAAGGACAATTAATACAGAGAAACCAAGCAATTTCCTAATGCCTATTTGTTAATAGAAAAGTTTTCCTAGTTTTCAATATACTTTGGTGCTTAAGAGCTAACTGGAGACAAGGGGAGAAGAAAATTTTCTGTTTTGAAAAAGCGCAAGAAGTTATTTACTATACTTCTTTCCCACTAAAGAAAATGTTCAGGCATAAGTTGAATGACCACATTTCAGGAATACCACAGTGTAGATTTATTTGTTTGGTAGGGGTTAGGATTGATGACCTCTAGCACCACATCCAGTTCAAATAGTCCATTCGCTTATTTTAGGCTCTTGCATGAAACATACATAATCAATTATATCTGATTCAAGGACAGCAGTCATGGGATTTGGTTGGTAGGATTTATTCACTCAACAGATTTTAATTAAGTACTTATAGTACTTAAATATTTAAAACATGTATATTTAGAAATATCAATAGTTGTTCCCTAAGTAATGGGACAAAGATGAATTATGGAAAAATGTTAAATACAGGTCATACCAAGAAATTGAGTAGTATAGATACCATTTTCTAGAGTGTGCATTCATTATTTTTCCACAAACAAATGTATTTCTTGAGATCTTTTTACCTTGGTTGGTCTTTCTTCAGTACACTGCTAACCTAAAATAGGTTCAAGAAAAATTCTTCCTATGTAGTTGGCTCCTGAAATATTTTTCCCTTTTCCTTGAATAACCTACACTGAAGTACTTCTCTAATATAGAGGTTATCCTGGGATTTTGAAGGTCATGTCAGTAGAGAGTAAACTATAGCATATTCTAGAAAGCAGGAAAATTTATGAGTAGAAGACTAAAGATTTGGCTTTGTAACTGTTATCTGAAGGTCAGCTTAACTTTTTTTTTTCTGCCATTCATTCACTCAATAAGTTTTTATTAATGGGATACTCTATGTTAAATAGTGCTAGATTTGGGGGATACAAGACAGAAACCAAATAGTCCCTGCTCTCAAACACTTTATATTCAGGGAAACAACATGTATACAGATATGTAGTTACCAAATATATAATATAACTTCAGGGTGGGGATCAGAATATATCTTATATTAGGAGTAATATGAGCTGAACTTTGAGGTAAGATAGAAATAATAACAAGGGTGAGTTTAGAGAGATTCAGTACTTTAAGGCTATTTACCAGGTGTTCAATTTCTTCAACCACAGCAATTTCTCAGTGTACCAAGGTTTTCAAGGTAGTAGTTACAGTTTTCATGTCAATGAAATGTCCACATAGATGAGATCACAAATCCTTGAAGTCTTCTAAGTAGACAAAGATTACATGATTAGAATTCTCTTTGGTCTGACTTGGAGTTGGGATGACAGTTTCCTTTTCCCTTTCTTCATATCCCCAGAACATGCTTCCCAAAGAATTGGGTTTTCACCATGTATTAAATCAATTTAGGTTAATTTAAATAATCAGGAATTGCTGGCATGAATGCTGCATTTGGCATTATAGAACTTGGATACTTTTTACCTATGTAATTGTGGGTAACAAGTCTCTGGATCTTAGTTTCTTTATAAAATGAGGGGATCTGACTGGATGTAGATGACACCTAATGTCTCTTCCTTTCCTAAATCTGAAATGAAATTTGAAATGTAAATATGTCTATTTCTTCATTGCATACAATTAATTCTAGTTGTTCATAGTTATTTATTTTTACTATTTACCATTTAGCAGGGAATCTTTTATTCCCCAAAGCCCAAGTTGTGCCTAAGTTTTTTAGTATATGTTTAACTGATGTGTAATCTAAATCTAACCCCTCCCTCACCAAACCTTATCCTCCATTAGAAAGCACCATGTTATAAAGACCATCTATTAAAGCTAGAGGAAGCATAACATGCTTCCCTGTAGGATAGTAGAATAACCTGTGTCTGTTTTACAAGAATCAAAAGCAAATACTCAGATTTAATATGTGGGATAGAGAATTTATTTTCCCAGTGAATTGTCAGTGCAAAAAAAGAGAATTTCTATGAAGGCTGATGAACCTAAATGTCCTGTGCATTTTGTTGGAACTGATAACATTATTTGGATTGTAATCCTCCCACACTGTGACGTCAATTCTTTCTGAAATGACTAACTTTTGCCCTTTTGTGAGCTTTTTTTCAGCTGGATGTCACAAGGCACTTCCAAATCACAGATTCACCTAAGCCTTAGGTGAGATAGGAATGGATGCCCTTCTTCATTTAACAGATATAGTAGGGTGATGGCAAACTGCCTTAGACTAGAGCTATGTATATCTTATCTCTCCTATTAGATTGTAAATTCCCTGAGAGCCCAGGCTATGTCCTTGATCTTTGTAACTACCTCACTTTGTCCCCTATTGCCTAAAACAGTTCTTTGAACACAGTAGGTATTCAGCAAATTTTTGACAAAGGAATTTGAGCTTACTTAAGTAGCTGAATATCCCAGGAAGTTACTCACACACTCTAATCTGGGTTTTTCATCTACAGAATGGGGAAAATAATACATGTAGCACTTATCTCATAGATTGTTCTAAGGGTCAAAAATATGTAAAGCTCTATAAATTTCACTTACTATTATCATTATTTGTACAAGTGAGTAACTAATCACAATAAGGTTGGATATTCTGTAAATGGATTTTATCTCCTACCTTTAGCTTTTTCTTTGCAGGCATGGAATACTTGCCTTCCTCACTTCTGACTGAGAAAGCCACTCTGATCTAGGGTCCCTCCCATGGGAAGATTTGCATAATTCTTTTACTTGTTACCACTCTCTCCATCAACAAAATTTTTGCATATGTTTTATATTTATATGCCTTTCTACATGTTGTTTTCCTCCCAGAGAGTGTAAATCCTTAGGCACTAGGCCAGTTTCAATTTTGCCTTTGTACCTTCAGCACCCAGCCTAGTGCTTGGTACAGAGTGGAGCCTTAGTAAATGCTTGTTGGATTGGATTAAATAATTGAGTAAATCTTTCCTAGTGAAACAGTCCCTACATAATTTCAGGTCTTTCCTGAGGGGTAGAATACTGGTAAATTCAAGTCAAATCTTCATAAAGCATCTACTAGATTTAATCCCATCTGGATTTGCTTGTCAACCTTGGGTAGGCCAAACTGAAGTTACTTACTCATCCATAAAAAAGGATTTTAATAATTTGCCAAACTTCTGGTACGGTATGTAATTAAGATATGGTGAAGATCAATTAGATTAACTTGGAAAGTCTTTTGTCTCTTTCAAAAGGTAATAAGCAAGTACAAGAAACTTCTTAGGTTTCTGATTTAATTTTTTTGTTACAGTTGCAAGACTCTCCTGTTCTGGATGCTACTTGTCAACGTCTACTGAGAAAGCTGATAGAGATGTGTTCAGTCTGTAGAAAATGTTTCACTCATTGCCCCAAACTTTAAAGTGCCTTGAGCTGACAGTCTAGGCCAAGTTTTGAGGATTCACAGTGTTCTTGCTTGTTTGTATCTCTTCTCAAAAGAACACGAGATAATATCAGTTTGACATCAACACAGCAGTTTTATATGTTTTGAAGGGGGAGGAGGTAGGAGATAGGAGATGGGTTTTAGCTTGACAGCCCCCATCCAAAATCATTGGCTTTATCCTGGAGGCAAAAGGACAAGAACAGAGGCAGGGAGAACTTGGATGATTTGTATTGGTAACTATGGAGCTTGGATGTACAATGACATTAGGGATTTGATGGAATTCTGATAAAAACAACCAGGTAGCAAAGGAAGTTTTAATGTGGTTCTCATTTACCCTAACTCAAGTCATGTTTACACAGGAGCTCCCTACTGTTAAGGCAGTTCAGCTGCGATTTTCCATACAAAACTGGCAGGGGACACCTGTATTTTATTTGCTGAGGGTAGAAAAAGCAGAACACTCCACATGAGACCCCAATTGGATTTCTGAATAAGAAAGCCCCTCAAATGACCACACCCCATACTAAGTAACAGGGTAAAAGAGGCTATTTCATGTTCTACCAAAAGAAAGAAAGAAAAAGAAATGGAACATTTTCATTTGGAATACCTGTAGGTCACTTTTCTGGTTTGGGAGAAAGATAACATTATGGTAGGGAGAAGGAGAATATTGACTTTTCATAATCATGCGCTATTCCTATTCCAGGGTCAGAAAGTTGTTAGCCCCAACCCAAAAAGATAATATGTAAAGTAGATGGGGGGAGTTTTAGCTGCATGCCTAAATGGAGGGACGGATTGTGCATGTGTGTGTGTGTGTGTGTGTGTGTGTGTGTGTGTGTGTGTATGTGTATTAGGAGGAAAGATTGGGGAGGGGTGGTAGTGGACCAAACCGTAAATTGAAGGCAGGTGGAAATGAAATCGACAAGCCCCACGTGGCCCCCCATGCTGGCCCGGAAAGTCGAGAGCTGGGCCCATGTGTTCATCAGTACCTGGTTATGACTGCAACGGACCTGATGGCAAATATGAAATATCAAAGCGCTTGTCAGCACTCCTGAATGGGACAAAGAAAAGGCGCATTAATGATTAACTCGGCTAAAAGCTCCGGCTTTTGTATTCCCATGGTGCTCCGACTATCTGGCTGCCATGTGACAGCTCAGGCCATTTTCTAGCAGATTGGGGAAAGCTAGTGAGCAAACACAGGTGCTTCAGAGTCAGCAGCGCTGTCAGGGACAACCACAAACAGCACCAGCTATGCTTGGCGAAATTAGCTGCTCTGTTTGCCTCCATTTTTGCTTCCTGGAGATCTTACTTTCTACATCCACTGTCTTTTTCTGCTGTCGGTTTTCAACTATTCACATGAGGTGCTTAAAAACAAAATAAAACAAAACAAAACAAAACAAAAACCTCCACACACAAAAAAAGAGAGTTGTACAGACAGACGGTTGTTTGAACCCAGAGCATCATTTGCTGACCAAATGTAAAGAGCAAATCAACTAATTAAAATTGCTTAAGTCTTTAGCAACAAAATAAAATGAGTTACTCTCTCCCAGTATTTTTTTTCTTTGAAAAGTGAACCTAACCTACCAGCAGACTACAAGAGTCATGCCATTAAGCATAGGAGGGTGCTGTGGTCTGCACATTTGGAATCTGAATATTTCATGAACAGGACTGGAAGTGTAAGATTTAAAAAAAAAATGCTAATATAATTGTAGCTTGATGATAGGAAAAGTGTATTTTATGGGGAGTCAAAAATCCTGGGTGTGAATTCTGACTGCTCTTTTATTCCCCATGTCTTCTCAAGCAAGTCAATTCTCCTGGCCTCAGTTTCTTCATCTGTAAATTGGAAGGAAGGAGAGAATGGTGTTTGAGCAGAATGATCTGTAGGACCCTTCTAGCTTTAAATCTATGCCTCTATGATCCAATGATTCTCTTTCTGTATTCCTAATCTGTTTTCCTGGCAGCATGAGTAAATTGGTAGGGTCCTTTGCAGGAGCCTGACCTCTCTAGGAAGCTAGTTCAGAGTCAAGGTCCCTCTAGTGGTATTATTAGTTTAAATTTATTCTTTTCCAAACCCAAATCAGACAGACTTTCTTTCCCTGTTCAAATATTTATATATGTGTATTATTGTACTGTGCTTAAACTGTTCACAATCACACCAAGGGCAATAAAGTGGAGACTATCAGCACCAGATGATAAAGGTGCTTTGAGTAAACATGGGAAATGAACAGAAAATGAAATAAAGTTATAAAAGGAGGACAGCATGAATGTCTACAAATAGTCAGTATATCAGTCTGTAGATATTCAGGCAATTAGCTACAAGAGAAAAGAAATTTTATCCAAACAATATCATGCAATGATTATTGATGTTTGATATTTAAATATGACATTCTACTGGATCCTTCATTTTAAAAAAAAGAAGAAAAGAAAAAAAAAAGCTAACCTCAGCGTAGAGCCTTCTTGGATGCGGTTCTCGGTTGTTGAATGCCAGCCAGCCCAAGCACAGCTGTGCTATGTTGTGTTACTGTCTTTTCCCAGTTGATGCAGGCTGAAGAAGGAAAAAGCTCCAGCATCATTTGACACCAAATGGGATACAGGCTACTTCCATCTATTATGGTTGTTTGTTTGAGATTTATGTATCTGCTCATCCCAGGTTCTGCAACTTTCCAGTGTGTAGATGGAGACAGTTTTTATTACTGGTTTGAAAGGTTAGTCTCTATGGAGACCCTGATTTCATCCCATGTTTACATATCATTCATATTGATGCTCTAACACACCTCTGTGTCCAAAGAAAAATCTCAGCTCTCAAAGAATAGCCAGATACAGACTGGCTATGGAAATTGAACTAAAATCAACTGGGCTGTTTGAATTCTGTGATTCTTGTTTCAAATTAATGGAGCGGGTGGCCTCCCTGTTGCCCATAAGGCTTCAAAGATGATCAAATTCACAAATCTCCCATAGCCAAGGCAGATATGAGAAGAGATTAATGAGGGGAGCCAATCTGAAAACCTGAGATATGGAAACTATCTTCCATGGACAAGTGAACTGGAAACTGATCAATAGTGCTTTCCTTTTATCTCTGGGTTTTTGGGTAAGAAAAAAAAAAGTGTACATGGTCTTATTCGATTTCCAAAATTGCTGAGGAAATTATATTTACAAATAAAGTTTCTGGAAGGATTCTGTGTTAAAGGATGATTGGACACAAAATGGGAAAGCAACATATTTAGGGAATTGTCAGAAAGTTGCTCTTTCGTGTACATATTCACTGGCAAAAGTTAATGTTTTATTTGGAAAAGCTGAACTTTAAATTGTTCATAGCAGGTAGGTGGCAAAATAGATAGAATGCTGGCCTGGAATCAGGAAGATTTGAGGAAAATTCTGGCCTCAGACATTTCCTATCTATGTGATTCTGGGAAAGTCACTTCATTTGTCCCAGTTTTCCCAACTGGGATAATAACAGCATGTTCATCCCAGGGTTGCTATGAGAACTAAATGTGATAATATTTGTAAAAAATCACTTAGCATAATACCTAGCTCATAGTAGGCACTTTATAAATGTTTTCTTTTTCATTTTCCCTCCTTTCCTTTTTGAATTTAAGGGACTAGTATTTTAAAACTATTACCCTCAAGCCTAGAAAGACAGTGCTATAATAGATAACAAGCCATTCTTGGAGCTGGTAAGACTGAAATTTGGTTCAAGTCTTAACTCTGACACAGACTGGGTGACCCTGGGCAAGTCACAATTTCTCAATGCCTACCGATGCTATAGAACCTATAAGGCTAGAGGTTGCAGAATATATATACTAGTAGACAACATCCCCTAACTGGTAACTCCCTATGAAAACATGAGTCTAGCACAAACTTCAAGTTGTGAGAAGAATATTAAGGGATAGGACGGCCTAGACCCTAATGAATAGTCAAAAAGAGAGAATGCCACAGGCTCTTTCTAAAACCATATGATGATACTCTAAACTAATAGTTGGAAAGAGTTTCTCACATTGATAAAATCATTTATCTGGGGAGGGGTGAAGTTAAGCCAGGTATAGTGGCTCAAAACTATGATTCCACCTCCTGAGGGGTTGGACAGAGGGAGTTTAGGCAGATATATCTCTTAAGTTTAGGAATTCTAAGCTAAAGCAATCAATCCATACTAAGTCTGACTTTATTATTGTAGCCCTCCTGGGACAAGAAGCCAACAAATGATCTAAGGAGGGATAAATTAGTCCAGGTGGAAAGTGGAATAAGTTCACGCTCTTGAACCCATCAGTAGCTCCTGTCCTTATAGTCTGGGGGAAGAAAAGGAGATCCAGACTTTAAAAAAAAAGTTAAGGCAAGTTGAATTCTGTTTTGGGGGAGGGTAGAAAAGTATTTATGGTAATAAATAGGTTTTAATGACATTTTCTTTAGGTAAACCCTCCAAGTTCAGTTAAAATGGAGTTCATCTTGAGGGTCAGAAATGAGAAAACTGTCAAAAGATTAGAATGCACAGGAAGAGGTCTCAGTTCAGCAGCAGCAGGCACTGACAAATGCTGACAAGAACCCAGCATCAAGCTCAGGATGAACTAAGATCAAGGGAAATTGCTGTGGATGAGGAGAGAGCAGACAAAGAGGAAAATTTTCACATACGGAAAAATTAAAATCTGTGTATTTAGCAAGATTATGCCTGGAACCCATAAGTGCCAATTTATTTTTTCTCTATTGAGCTACAGCCAATTCTTTCCTCTGTACAATGATGGATAAATATCATTAAAATAGTCTGAGATGGAAGCGACTGATGCCCTTGCATTAGCTGAAATGAGATCATGTGCACAAGAGGGAAGGGACAAAATGGGAGAGATTTGGATGTAAATCACTCAAATGAGACAGATTAAGAACACCTGGATAAAGGCAAATGGGACCAAGCAAGTGAAGTACTAGAGAAAGAATGGTTCAGCTGAAGTCAGACAAATTGTGATCCTTATTGAAAAGCAGCTTCAGTACTATAAAAATTTACCTGCCTATAATTGCTGGGAGAGTTAACCTAAATGGAAAATCTCCAGTTGATGCTCTGTATCAGATATAACCAAAATACAAGAGGCTGTGTTTAAAGAAGAAAAAAAATAAAGATTCTACCCATCCAAATGAACAGTGTCATTCAAAATTACTGCCTTACAGTGCTACACATTTATGTCAATGATAGTCCATCTTTTAAAAATTGAGTCAAAATGTGCCATTGCTCAAAACCACTGGTCTCAGGGAGTATAAAGAAAGCTAATCTTGTAATCACAGGACCTGGTTCAAGTCCCTGTGATCTGTGTTGGACAAATGTTGGACAAATCAGTTCAGCTCTGTGGATCTCAGTTTTCTTATTTGTAAAATCAGTGGGTTGAACCAGATGATATCTAAGTTTCTATCTAGTTCTAAAGCTATTATCCCATAAATTTTTTTTGGGGGGGAAATAGCCCTTAGACCTAGACTGGATCAAACCAGAATGATAATTCACATTTCTATAACATGTCAAGTATTATAATTAAGCTTTCTTAATGATGACCTATTTAATTATCTTCTTGTTTTATAATCACTTACTTTGGGTTTTTTCCTTATTAGCTAGCTTGATAACCTACATGATTCACAGATTTAGCTCTGAATAACTTTTGACTATTTTCAAAATTTATATTAATTCTCTGTACAAAGTTTTGCTTTTATTGAGGATAGTTTTTAATGCTGTAGGATGTAAAACTGGAAAGGATCTTAGGGATCATTGAATCCAGCCTTCTAATTTCACAGATGAAGAAACTGAGGAGACTAAAAGAAACAATAACTTGTATGGTGCCAAAATTTCATAAGCAACAGAGCTAAGATTTGAACCCAGGTCCTTATAACTCTAGTTGCAGATGTTCTGAAGATAGCTGCTCATTAGGAGTTTTAAAAATAATATTTAGTAGTTTTCCCAGTGGGTCCCTTTGAGGAAGACAAAAGTCATCCCCATTTCTGTTCTTGTATTTTCCTTGGAGTTTGAAATCAAGTGATCAACTTCTTTGCATGGACTTTGAGACATACTATGTGTTTGAATCTTTGACACTTATCAAGTTACAACTTCATTCCATCTCATCTATAAAATGGGGATAATGACAGCACCTATCTCACGTATACTATGATGCCATTTTCTTTTTTTCTTTTTAAAGCTTTTTATTTTCAAAACATATACATATAAGTTTTCAACATTGGCCTTTGCATAGCCTTGTATTTCAGATTTTCCCCTCCTTCCCTCCACTCCCTCCCCTAGATGGCAAGCAATCTAATATATGTTATACATATTAAAATATGTTAAATCCAATATGTGTAAACATATTTATGCAATTCTCTTCCTGTACAAGAAAAATCAAATCAGAAAGGAAAGAAAACGAGTAAGAAAACAAAATGCAAGCAAATAACAAAAGAAAGAGTGAGAATGTTATGTTGTGATCCACATTCAATCCCTACAGTTCTCTTTCTGGATGCAAATGGCTCTCTCCATCACAAGTCTATTGGAATTGGGGCAGCTGGGTGATGCAGTGGATAGAGCATCAGCCCTGAAGTCAGGAAGACCTGAGTTCAAATCTGGCTCAGACACTTAACATTGCCTACCTGTGTGACCCTGGGCAAGTCACTTAACCTCAATTGCCTTAGCAAAAAGCAAAAAAAAAAAAAAAAAAAAAAAAAAAAAAAAAAAAAAAA
>JAJPUD010002483.1:281270-303108 GCA_023553655.1 Myrmecobius fasciatus | reverse complement strand
AAAAAAAAAAAAAAAAAAAACAAAAAAAAAAAAAACAAAAAAACAAAAACAAAACAAACAAAAAAAATAAACCCCAACCCCCCAAAAAAAACCCAAGTCTATTGGAATTGACCTGAATCACCTTAATAATGAAAAGAGCCATATCCATCACAGTTGATCATCTCATAATATTGCTATTGATGTGTATAATGATCTCCTAGTTCTGCTCATTTCACTTAGCATCACTTCATACAAGTCTCTCCATACCTCTCTGAAATCATCTTGTTGGTCGTTTCTTACAGAACAATAATATTTCATAGCATTCATATACTATAGCTTATTCAGTCATTCTCCAACGTAAGGGCATCCACTCAGTTTCCAATTTCTTGCCACTATGACAAGGGCTGCTACAAACTGATGCCACTTTCTTAGGAAGCTTTTCCTCATGTCCTGCCACTATTATTAATGCTTCTTCCTCAAATTACATTCGGCTTACTTACATATTTATAGGTTGTATCCCATTGTAGTAGCTGATTACTTTGAGGACAGGGATGAAATTTTTGTTTTTTCCTACATTTTTTGTCTTCCTTATTAGTAAACAATTTATAAATATATGCTTTATAGATGGATTTTTATTTATTTTCAAGAAGATGAGAATATACAAAGTGTTTTATGAACATTTAAATGGTCTTTAAAAATGAAAGATAAATGTTATCTGCAAAATTTTGTACTGATTCTTTAAGAATTCTGAATAACAGAGGTTTTCTTGTGTTTTGAAAATAATAGATGAATAATTAATTACTAGGTATTTTAATCTTTGTTAAGCAATACTAATGAGCTGTCATACAATAAGGGCAAAGATAGAATCCAATTTTTCCTGACTCTAGTTCTAATACTCTGTGTACTCAATGGCACTATTTATACAGTGCTGATTCTAGAATCAGGAAGACTTGTATTCAAATTCTACTTCTAATAGTTAATAGTTATGAATTTATGAAAAATTCATTTAGGCTTCAGTCTCAAAACTTAAAGAAACCTAAATCCTATAAAATATTTAAGTTATGGATAGGTTGCAGGGTAGAGGGAGTTATCACATCAAAATTAATTCAACATTAAGTAAACTAAATGAATTCAAAATTAATAAAAAGAAATTCAAGGCTTTCTGTGTAGATAGTTAAAAACCAAACATTTCATTTATGTATGAATATCCTGGTTTGTTTATATGGAAGTGGGCAAATCCTATTTACTACAATTCTAGTACTTGGAACAGTACTCTACCAAGGAGATTCACAAAGCCTTGTTGAATTTGTTAAATGGAATCATCCATGGCAGGTGTACACTATTTTCATAATACTGAAAATCAGAATTGTATTTTATTCCATGAATGAATGAAATTTAAAGTACAAAGCATTATGATAGTTGTTGGTATTTATGGAGGGACTAAAATTGGTGGTTCAATATGTAGAGTGCTGAGTATGGAGTCAGAAAAATGAATTCAAATACAGCCTTAGACCCTCACTATCTTTGTGAGTCTGTGCAAATCACTTACCCTGGATTTGCCTTAATTTCCTCATCTGTAGAATGAGAACAACAGTAATAAGATCTGTCTACCAAGATTGTTGTAATGATAAATTGGGCCACTTGTAAAATTTTATGAAAATTTTAAAGTAGTATGTAAATATTAGTTATTATTATTGTTATTATTATCATTAATTATTTTAAAAGTCAGAATCTTTTAACTTCAAAGAATTTATATTTCTCTGGAGGAATATAATATATGCACAAATAAGTAGTTACCAAGTAATTCTACTGAAGAAAAGAACATGCAATTGTGGGGTGGCAAACAAAGACCTAATATAATAGAAAATAGAAGCGAAACCTTATTATGAATAAACTAGAAGTTAGACCAGGTGGAGGAGAAGAGAATGTACATTCCATATATAGGAGACTACATGTAGTAAGACAAGGGATGCAAGTCATGTGCAGAAAACAGCTGGCAGATCAATTTGACTCAAATGGACTATGGTAAGTAGAGTAATATGAAATGACTATAAAGATAATTGGGATCTAGATTGTTAAGGACCTTAAATGACAGGTTAAGGATTTCATAATTTATCCTAGGAAACAGGGAGCTACTGGAAATCTCTGAGTAGAGGACTGCCAAAGTCAGATCTCTGTGTTAGAAATGTCTGAAATAATTCTCAAAGAAAAAAAAAAGAATTGGGAAAAGAGATGAAGGAGGAATAAAACTGGAATATTTTTGAAGCATATTTATATTGGAATATGCCTTCTGCAAATTGCAAATTAAACCAGCAAGATTTATTTTTCTCTTTTTGGGGTGTTGTCTGCCTGCCTGTGTGTGTGTGTGTGTGTGTGTGTGTGTGTGTGTTTGAGTATGAGTTTCCAGTGATGAAAACATTTGTTTAAGAACAATTTTGTTGTGTCAATCAACATGATACCAACAGGCAAAATCTCTCAACTCTTTTTGGCATTTTTCCCCAGGACATCCTCCAAATAGTCTTCAAGTGGACTTTGCAGTGGCTCTTACCTTGCTTCTACATAGTAAGAAAGACAAAATCTGTCCCTGAGCCATTAAAAGCTCTGTCTACCTCTGCATACCATTGATTTCTTACTGGACATCAGAGAGTACCCAACTTTCTTTTTACCCCTATCTCCTATCAATGTATGGTGATAGTTGGGGGCTCCCTCCCTTCCACCCCCACCAAATATTGAGGCCCCCAGAGATCAGACTGCCAGCTTTGTGAAAGTGTAAGAAGGGAAGCGATATGCTGTTAATCGATATACCTAGTGATAAATGTTTATCTTGGACTGAGAGCAAATAAAGGTGGGTTAGAAAGTCCTTTATTGCCCAGAGCATGGTCTGATATGTGATCAGCAGCTGGAGTCTTTTCTAGGTCATGTGGAATAAAAGTTTAACAACCATTTTTTTTCCTGAGTGCTGATGACATGTTAGAAAAGGCTTGCCAGGGACAATATTTATTTACTTTCTACTTTTCTTAGAAATGTAGTCTTTTCAAAGGCCTAGGGCCAAAGTAGGAAAATCCCTTTCTTTGTGTTAAAGTTAGCACACACATACACACACACACACCTATACACACACAAACATGCACATGCACATACACATGCTTGTGAGATTTTGTATATATCTATATACATCTGTATAGGCATAGTACTTAATACTGATATCCTATAACATTAAAGGCACTTTAGGCATAAAAAGAAATGCTTGTGCCCTGGGAAAATGGCACAAAAGGTATCTTAAGTTTTTGATATAGTAGATACCACCTCATTTGGAAGACACAGAGATTTCAGGACCCACATGAGCAGGGAAAATATTCCTACAAGAGCAAAACAAGGATCAATGCTATCAGTGCCCTCTACAGTCATCATGCTGGGGCAAAACCATAATTCTTAAGTTAATTAGAGATCTGAAATGATCACTTGGATTTTTATTCTCTCTTGTTTCCTTGGGCATTGAGTATTATTATTAATATTCTTAACATAAAGTGAAATAAGGTTGAAAAGCCATTATTACTCAAAAATTAACTAGTGACATAAGTGGTAAAATTGAGAGCATGCTTAATAAACCTCAATTTTCAACAAGCATCATGGGAAAGGAAGATTATAATACCTAGACTGCTAACTTCATTTGTGTTGTCATGAGGAAAGAACTTTGCCAAACTTAAAACTCTATAGAGATGTGAGGTGCTCTACTCTAGGAAAGGAAAGTCTTTCTACATCCTCAGTGGAAGGTCATACAAGGACAATGGACAAAGTCAAAACTCACATCATGTGGCCTACATGTTGAGGAAGAATTGAGCAGGCACATTGGAATATGCCACATATTTCATTAGGATATATACCTTGAGAATTCATTTACATCTTAGGGAGAATATTAGATATTCAATCAAAATGCATTTATCTTTATTCATCTACAAAATAAAGACTAAAACTTAATTTTTAATTAAAAAACAAGTAAGCACAATTTCAAAAAATATATTAAAAATGAAACAGATCTTGTGAAATTAGTATTTGCCCTGGCCACAAAACATACAATATTATATGCTTATGGTCAGATATAAGATGACAAAATCTTAAAGAGGGTATGAAGGAACCATATCCATAAATTATTTCTCAAGTTAGCAGGAACCTTACTTCAGAATCATTAAAAAGTCTGACAGACAAATCATTTACCCCAGGATCAGTTCATGAATCTTCGTGTTGTGATTGGTAACTCACAGGGCTCATTTGGACTGTATAAAATAGTTGGAAATCCTAGTAACTCTTAAAAATCTATGCAGTAATGGGCAGCTACATGGCTCAGGGCATATCACACCAGATCTAGAGTCAGGAGAACCTGAACTCAAATCTCACCTGAGACACTTGACAATTACTAGCTGCATGACTTTGGACAAGTCACGTAACTCCAATTGTCTTCTCCCATCAAAAAACTAAAATCTATGCAGTGAATGGCCCTATGAATAAATGAGCCCACATATGAAAAACACTATACTGACACTTCAATTCATGGCATCTCTAACATGAATTATTGGGCTATGTCAAAGATATATCTCATAATTTAGGAGGCAGAGACAAAGAATCTCAGAGATTATATGACATTGTCTAACACTAAGTAAAGGTCAGAGGCCAGGTCTTCTCAGTTCCAAATCCAGCAGTCAAAGTGCTTATTTAGGAATGGTTAACATGTTTAATTTTTTCCCCATAAGAATAATATAGCTAAGTGCTTTTATTCATGTTTCTAATTGGATAGCAACAAATCTACTCGTAAATAAGTACCTGCTATGTGCCAGACATGATCCTGAGCTTATTACAGTGATAATATCAAAAGAGGTATCATCAGTACTTTATAGAGTTTTCAGTTGGCTACATTATTTTCTTAAAAGAATAGGGATAATGAAAAAAGCATGCAAAATGAGGATCTTAGCTAGATGGGGACAGGCAGTAGAGTGTTGTGTCTGATGAACAACTACTCAAAACTTTGATCAATTTTGAAAGAAGCATAAGATTCCTTGGGTTGTGCAATAGTCAAATTCTTCTAAGAATGTTTAAGTAGAGGAAGGGAAAGGGAATAGTACTCGCTATGTGCCAGGCACTGAATAATTGCTTTACAACTACTATACTCACAACATAACATTTTCATGTCTATGCATTGTATAGACAAGATGGGTGATGCAGTTAGAGCATCAGACCTGAAGTCAGAAAGAACAGAGTTCAAATTTCCCTTACGACCCAGAAAAAGTCATTTAAGTCCTATTTATCTCAGTTCCTCGTTTGTAAAATGGGGATACAATGGCAATGGAAATGGCTAACCATTTTAGGATATTTGCCAAGAAAACCTCAAAGGGTCATGTAGAATCTGACACTACGGAGTGACTGAATAATAACAATAATACGCTAAATATCTGAACACATACTCATATGATACCTATGTATCTGCATATAAACATATCTATGGATATTTCTATATGTTTTTTTGATATCTATATCCTTATATCTAAAACTATATCTACATCTTATGGATCTCTCCCTCTATCTGCATTTCCTTTTCTGTGTGCATATTGTTTCTTATATTGGAATGTAAATTTAGGGCATAGACTGATTTCATTTTTGTCTTTATATCGCAGTTTCTAGTAGCTAATAGATATTTAATAAATTCTTATTGAATTAAATTGAAATGGAATGCAATATTATTGAAATTTTCCCATAATTCTTCAAAGACTTATTGTGTGCCAAATGGAAAGAATATAGTATAGAGGAAGGGTTCTGGAAAACACAGATCAGGAGGCCTGAGTTTTAGCTCAGTCTCTCCTGCTTGCTTCACTTTTCTGGACCCCAGTTTATCTATAAAATGAAGAAAGTAAACAATCTCCAAAGCCTTGTCTGGCTTTGCGATTCTCTGATTTCTGTCTTTTTTTTTTTTTTTTTTTTTGAGGAGGGAATCCCAGGCTCTGAGTTAGATCAGACCAAAGTTCCAATTTACAGGTAAAAAAGTTAAGCTCAGAAGAAGTCCACTGACTTGAACACAAGTTTATGAGACAAATTCATGGCAGGAGCAGTGATGCACCCAGATTTCTATGCCCTAGTCTTATAACTAGTTGGTATTGGTAAAAGATGATGGGAAATTGAACAAATGATTCCAACACACAGAATTTCATTTACTCACCTTGGAAGCTGACTCTGTTTCTGAACACAGAACTAGCACAAGTTGATTTCACATGTTTCAAAAGGAGTTAATATGTGGACACAACAAGGCTTGACCTGGGATTTGGCACTTATCCCAGAATAAGTAACCCAATGGTGACAAGCACTAAGAAAAATCCCTTTGCTTAAAATTGAAATGGAACCTGTATGTCTTCTTTAAAAAACAGCTGAATAATAATTATTTAGAAATTAAAGAAACATCTTAAATTCTGAAGGGGATATTTTATTGTATGAATCCACTTTCCCCAAGAAAATATAGACACACATTACAAATGAAAACATGTCTTTTTTTAAAAGAATTCTTTTCACAAGTAAGATACACTCTTTCAACTTGAATCCTTTAAACATTGGTAATTAGCTAAATTTGGATATCTATGTTAAATACTTCCTTTAGTCTTTTCAATGCTTTAGTTTCTTTAAATTTTCAGAAACAGCAATGTATCTTCATTTATATGATAATTTCCTTTAAATAAATGTCACCATAAATAAATTGCATCTCTGGAGTAGATGAAAAACATATGGGTGTTAGTCTAGTAGGGGTTATTAATTTTACACTTTCCATCTGGAGTCTATAAAGGATTCATTCTCAGAGATAATAAAGATCCAAGGTCACACTGAAACCTTTAGTAACCACAGACAGGACTTAGTATTTATGAAAACTAGGGTCATCACTCCTATAATAATTCCAAAAAGCCACACCAGTTTACATTTAATTTCTCATTTTCACAAGTGCACAGACATACAAAGGCTTTAATTATATTAAAGTTCCAAGGTAGATAATCATGATCTGTGTCCATTTGAAAACTGCAGATATCCAGAAAGCAGCATTTAATCTTAATAATCTTATCATCTCACGCTAATTAATTTTCAATGCCTAACAATCCAGTGACAGACAGAAACAAGATTCAGTCTTCCTGTGGAGGTTACAGTATTTGCTTCAAGACTGTATATTTTCCTCCTAATTCTGTCTGTCCTCTTGGACATCTATACAAGTGATATAAGAAGGAGGAAATCTGGTTCCCCAAAGACAATGACTACCCATACATTTAGATTTTCATTGTTAGGTTTCATTGTTATTTGCATGAGCAAGAAATATTCACAGAAATTATCTATAGTAATACATACCTGTAATAACACAGTGATATCTATGCTACAGCAATATTTGCTTTATTGCCTATAATAAGAGACATAGCAGAATATAATGAATAGAGAGATGGTCTTGAAGCCAGGGAGGCTGAGGCTCAAGTCCTACTTTTGACACATCTGGTCAAACATTGAGGGTCTTTCCCTCCCAGATTTATTTATTTATTTATTCAGATTTTTTTTTTTTTGGACTAAGTAAAAGAGGACATTCTTGCATCAACAGCTACCTTGCCTTAATCACTAAATAGGTGTGGCCTTAGTCAAACCGAGACAGGTTAAAGACCTTAGCTTAAAAAGGCCCAGGTCTCCATTGTATCCAGGGCCCATCTCCAGTCTTCCTTATTTATATCTGGCTGCTGGACCCAGAAGGATCTGAGTGGAAAGTGAGGCAGGTAACTTTGCACAGCCCTCCCTCACTTAAATCAAATTCACTTGCATGTCATGACATCACCTCCCTGATGTCATGGTCCTTTTCGAGGACAAAGGACAAACAACTTTTGGCACATATTGACTAGGTAACCATGGACAAGTCATTTAAGTTCTTCATATCCTAGGAAATTTCATAATTTAAAAAAACGCAGTGCTGAGCTGTGGTTTCTATATGGATGATTATCACAGATCCAGCCTCTATCACTGTGGCCAAAAAAAACTGTGACAAAATAGTTTGTTAATAAACACTTATTAAGCATCTATTTAATTAATAAAGCACAATCCTAAATATGAAAATATGAGGACAAGTCACTATTCTCAAGGAAGTTCATAGTCTAATGATGTATAATACCTCTAATCATAAAATTCTTATATAATGCTTAGACAACCTATAGAATATCTCTATTATGGAACTTCTTAATCTGGGGTCCATGTACTTCAAGGGATTTCTGGAAAGATTTCAGAAAGTCCATTAATTAGCTTTTATTTTTAGAATATGTAGTATCTGAAATATTAGTTATTTAAATAATTTATTATTGATTAAAAGAGTAATTTATTAAGTAAATATATTACTTAAGTATTTTAAAATATTTTTATTTTAACATTACAATTAAAAAATAATTTGTTCCCTTTGTAATGTCTATTTTTGCTTTTAAATATTTAAAAATATTATTCTGAGAAGAATTCTTTAAACTTCACCAAATTAACAAAGATATCAATGAAACACACATAAAATTTGAAGAACCATTCCTATTATTATTGCCTGTAATAATAGAATACATGTGTTGTAAATTCTCTATTATTAAAATAATAATACAATAATACTTGGGATTAAAAAATACCTTTAATGTTATCTACAATGATATTAATGCACAATAATCAATGGTCAATAATAATACCTAAAGTACCTTACTTCCCAGGTTTGTTTTGAGGATCAAATTAGATAATGTATGCATAGCACTTAAAGAAATGACATCGGGTTGTGGGTAAAATTCTGGACTTCAATCAATGAGCATTTATTAAGTTCCTATTATATTTACTATACTATTTCTTGGGGATACCAATACAATGGTGAGATAGTCTCTGTCTTCAAGAGTCTATGTTCAACTAGAAGAAACATGTTCATAGATAAACTATTTACAAAATAAATACCTAGGGATGGAGAAGGCATTGGGGCATTGGGGAAGGCTTCTTAAAGGACTTTAGTTGAGCCTTGAAGAGAGCCACCACTCTAATTCAGAGTCTCATCAACTCTTGCCTGGACTGTAGCAATAGGCTTCTTAAAAAAAAAAAACATTATTTTTAATTTATGGAATAAAACAAGCATTTCCAAAATATAGTGCAATAAAAGATGATTGCACATGGGACTACTAATCTACTATGCACAGTTTGCTTTTCCTTTCAACTATACAATGAAATTATTATGTAATTTTTTTCTTTCTTCCCTCCCACCCCTGCTGTAGAGATGGTTACCATTGGGCAGAAATGGGTATATATGTGTAAAATTATTCTATGAATATTTCTATTTATCATTTCTTTTTCTGGGAATAAAAAACAGTTTTCTAAGTGATATTCCTGCCTTAGATCTCTCTCTACTTGCACATCTATGTATACACAATTAACTGTGTCATCCCCTGCTCAATGAATTCTGGTGATTGCCTATTACCTCCAGGACCAAATACAAAATTATCTGTTTAGCTTTTATAGTCCTTTATAATCTGGTCCATCTCTTCTTTTCCATCCATCTTCTGTATTCACCTTCATGCACTCCAACAGCCAGTCACACTGACCTAATTACATTCTTTGAGCATGACACTCCATCTTCCATCTGTTTGTTCCTCATACCTGGAATGCCTCCCTCCTTCATATTGGCCTTTAATTTTCTTGGCTTCCTTCAAAACTTGGTCCAAATCCCACCTTCTGTAGGTTACACTTTCCCTTATCGTATTATTTTCCATATACTCTATTATGTATTGTATGTATATAGTTGCATGTGTTCTACCATTTTCAGAATGTATGCTTCTTGAGGGTGGGGTCTCTGTTTTTTTTTTTTTTTTTTTTTTTGCCTTTTTCTCTAACACTTAGCATTGTTCTAGCTACCTAATAACCTCATGGTAAGTGCCTTTTGATTTCTTGACTGACCCATTCTTATTCCCATTTCCTAGATCCTGGAGTGGATATCTATTTACCAAGAAACAAGGCAAAACACAGAGAACATCTCCTCCTTAATAAACCTATTAGAAAATTCACAGGAGACTAAACTAGGTCAGGACTATCCCCATGCTTCTAGTTGGCCAGAAAATTGGTTTTAGACAAAAGGTTCTTTGATGTAACTTCCATAGTCAACATTTTTTTTTAAATTCTTACCTTTTCTTAGTCTACTAGTTCTAGTTCTATCATTCATTTAATTGAATCCAGTGTCATAGGCAAACAGCTTTTTGGACATTATAAGCTATAAAATTCCATATAATAACAGAGAACTTTAGATCTTGAGATGAAGAAAACTGGTTCCTCACTGACATCATCCTGTATTTGTTTTCTACCTGCTGACTTTGATTTCCTATCACACCTCTTTGGATAAGGTAGTGTGAGGTAATTCGAATTAGTGGTAGAGATCCTGGGTCCAAACTTGATTCTGCTACTTATTATTTCTGTGACCATGGTCAAGACATACAACCTCTCTGAGCCTTAGCCTTCCACGTTAACTGAGGGAAATGGATAAATATTTCCCAACTCTAGATACTTTATGAAATCTCTGAGAGCACAAATGCCTAAGTTTGAGAAATAACTGTCCCAGAAATAAAATATAGGTTTTGGGTCCCTGTATTACAACATAGTCCTGTGGAATGAAAAAAAGTTAACAAATCTTGCTGAGTGATAATACTGTGAAGTTTAGGAGAGCTTCCTTAAAGATGTTTTCTAAGGTTTCTTCCTGCTCCATAATCTGTTGGATTGATAGTCTGATTATAAAATTACAGGTTATGGAGCAGGAAGAGACCTTAGAAAACATTTACTCAAACATTTTTGTGCATTGTCTTAATTGTTTTTGGTAGTTGGGCAAAATTTATGGAGCTTTTCTTAGAATAATATTTAAATACATAAAATACAACAGATTAAAAGGAGGTAATTATATTGGAATGGATCTATCAGTCTTTCTATCTATCTACCAAGTTAAGACATCCCAAATTAATAGTTCTTGGTAGATGAGTGTAGTTTAGGTAGTATACAAATGAGGAAATAGAGGTTCCAGGTAGGTGACTTGCTAAGACAATACAGACATTAAGTGGTAGAATTTTAAACTGATATTTCTTGATACAAATCCATTGCTTTTCCTAATATTTATGAATCTTTCCCTTTTTTCATTCATTCTTTTCTTAATAAAAAATTTAATCTCACTTTGGCTCTTATTCTATAAACACTTTATAAACTTTGTGACATGGACTTATCTAAGACATGTTTACAGTACTTAATAGCATATAAGAAAAATAATGAGAATGCCTTTAAAGGTTGCCTTTCTCCTCGTGCAGAAAGGGTGGCAAAGAAAAACAGCAAGATGAGAGTCGAGAGTCCAGCAAGTAGAAAATTGACTTAATTTCTTTTCACCACATGAAATGGAGTGTCTGGGTGATTCTGACCGAAATGCATGGCCTAAAAACCAATTAATTTTGAATTGCGAATTTGTGAGTGTCAGGCTGTGTGTGGAATTTCAGATGAGGTGGTGGCTGGTAGTCTTGGTCTTGTTTGTAGAAGGTAAAGCTTTTCCCCTTAAATTTCCTTAATAGTTCATTTAGGGGGGGGAAATGTTTTTGACAGATCAGGATCATGAAAATCCCATTTTCCTTTTTACTTTTTTCTCTGTGCCTTTAGAGATTATCTTTTAATGACATGAGCTAAGATTAGAGATTTACCTAGCATATCTTTATGTGATTGCACTATGACAGACACAAAGCTGAACATTGTACCAACTCCTGTTTAAAATTGGACCTTTTTCTTCAGTAGCATCTTCCTGTTGAATATGGTAGAAATATCACTTTGACCCAATATAACATTCAGAATTCAGATTTGCCCTGAAAATTCCCATGCCTATTCACAATTTTATGCATCATAAGAATAAATACTGGTAAAAATCTATACTATTACAAATTAAAGGAAAATGAGATCAAATACATTTCATATTAGAGAGTTATTAATCAAAGAATAGGGGCAAAAAGATAAAGTACATAATTTGAATTACAAAAACTTGAAAAATTTTTGCACAAACAGAATCAATACAAGTAGTATAATAAGGGAAGCTATAGATTGGGAATGGGGAACTTTGCATCAGTATCTTTAATAACTAATATATGAAAGTAACAATCAATCAATCAATAAACAGTTATTAAGAGTCTACTATATTTGTGGTATTGTATTAAGTACTGGAGAAGCAAAAGAGGCAAAAAAGGAACAAATAATCTGTATAGGGAAACTACATGCAAACAAATATATACTAAGCAAGTTAACCACATAGTAGAAACTACAGATTAGAAAAATATTTTATAGATAATTATACTGAAGAACAGTGTGAATGGAAGGTGATAATCTCAACAGAAAAAGGAAAGTTTGGAGAAAGTTTCCACCCCCCTCCACCCATTGGGGATAGAACATAATATATTCTGTTTTGGATAATTTACATTTTAGAAATGTATGGGACATCAAAACTGATATGTCTAACACTTACTTTATAATATCAGACTGGACATCAGGAAAAAGAGTAAGATTAGTGAGGCAATTGCTGTTAATTGATTTTCCCTGGGTCACTCAGCTAGTTAGTGTTAAATGTTTGAGGTTGGATTTGAACTCAGGTTTTCTTGACACCAGGACTTGTGCTCTACATACTATGCCATCTAGTTGCCTAGAGATATTTGAATACAAGTGATAATTGAACAAATGGGAACTGATAGGAAGCAGTACAGAAAAAAGAAAAGCATTCAAGATAGTTATTAAGGAATACTAATGCTTAGTGAGTAGGATAGGGATGATTATTCTGCAAAGTAGACTGAAGGTAAAAGTAATAGAGAACATAGTCATAGAAAGTAGTGGAGGAATGTCTAGGAGCAGAAAGTTATTGACAGTTTCAAAAGCTACAGGGAGATCAAATAGGATGAGGATTGTAAAAAAAAAGGCCATTAGATATGGCAATTTAAAGATAATTGGTAATCTTGGAGAGCAAGGTTTCACTTGAATGGTGAAAGGATTGAGGTAACCATGGTGTGTTTGTGTGAAATAAGTAAGGAGCCCAAGGCATAAGGAAAGATTGAACATAGGAAAGTTCTTTGAGGAGACAGGGTGGACCGAGAATAAGAGAACAGTGGAATTGTGGATCCTATCAAGGAGAAAAGCCACCTCTTTATCAGTCTAGAACATAGTAAAACAACAGAGAATGAGGAAAAGCGATTTTGAGGTATAGAATTGGGAGAATAGAGAATTTATGATAGTCTTTTTTAATGAAGTAGGAGATGAGATATTTTGGGAGAGAGAAAAGTTTGTAATAGTGACAATGGCATGTATAAAACCAAATACATCAGGGAAGATTAAAAGAATTGTCAAGATAGCTAGTTAGTGTAATGGATAAAGCACCAGCCCTAAAGTTAGGAGAACCTGAATTTAAATCTGGTCTCCGATACTTAACATATCCTAGCTGTGTGACCCTGAACAAGTCACTTAACTCCAATTGGCTCAGCAAAAAAAAAATTGTCATGCAGACTACAGGTGAAAAAAATTATAAAAATTTTTAGTGAACTATCTTGTAATTATATGACTTTCTCTAGTAGTGTCCAAAAGCATGTGAATACAAATAGAGAAAGTGGATAGTGGAGATGGCAGAAGTTTGTAGATAGGCAAAACATGGCTGGAGAGGAGGGCAAAGTATTCCAGGGTATTTGATTACATATGGTTGAGTTTTCAACATCAATATCAAAATTGTGACAGGAGGGAAGTAAAGCCCGATCAATATTCAAAGAGTAGGGGGAAAAAAGGGTTGCTGGAGAAATTGTATATTAGTGAGGATGGTGAATAGGTTTAGGATTGGGGAGAGGTTGAAGGACAAGAAGTTGTGGTCAGAGAGTGACATTTCAAAGTTCTAGATTATGAAAATATATGGCTAAATTAAAGGAATAATTGAAGATGAAGGACATAAGAATTTTGGATATTGATGAACTGAAAAAGCAGTGTGTTTGAGGAGATATTTTGAAGTTCCTCTCTGTGAGGGCATGGTATAGGTTGGAGAGCAAAATCTTTGAGTCAGGTCTTGAAGCCATTTAGGTATCGTTCTCAATAGGTCAACTCTCTCCAGATATAAAATGAATATTGATGGTCCAGAGCAGTTAAGGACTGTGCAGGTTTATGCTGAAGTAGATAAAAGGAACTAGAACCTATTATAAATGCATCAATATTGGAATAACAGACAGTAGGTCCAACCAGTCTATGCCATTGTCTAAGGCTAATTCAAATATTTTCACTTTTCAATGTGAACTGATATCTTAAATGATAAAACATTTTCTTTCAAGCAAATAACAAACAAGTAGAATGTGAATTCCTTGGGAATAAAGATTGTTTTATTCTTTGTAGCTTTAGCACTTTCACTAGTAGCACATTCCCAGAAATGTAGTAGACGCTTAATAAATTGCTTGTTAACTAATTTATAGATTTTCTGAAAAATGTAAGTGGAACTTTAATTATTTTTAAGAATATAATTAATAATTTTTAAGAAATTGTATAGAGTCATGTTTCTGTGACTCCCACAAGCATGAAAGCATTAAGCAAGAAACATATTTAATAAATGCTTGCTGATTGATTATTGGCATTTAGCCACAAACTATATGTTGAAATGGACATTACTTTTCTAAGTATTATATAATTTTAGTTCTCACAAAGCATCATTTTTAGAAAATAAAATTCATCAGAACTGAGTAATTTGTTCCATTGAAATAGTCAGTGAGACTTATTACATTTGCAGTTTCATAACACTATACTTTCCCCATAGAGAAGCCCTGAAAAGTTAGAGGTTGGTAGAGTAGGAGGAGTTGCACTGATATCTATTCAGTAATTTCTTCCCCTTATGACACTCTATCCCTGCCTCTCTATCTGATTTATTAAGAACATTTTGTTAGTAGCAGCAAGCAAGAAGTGAAAATGCAGTCAGCTGAAACAGTGTGGCTCCATTTACCAGAAAAACATGAGCTGAAGGAGGGGGGAAGCAAGAGTAGAATCTTGAACTCAGTTATCAAATGAGAGTAAATGAACAAGGAGAAAAAGCAATGTGGGCAGGCCCCAATTTTTAGCACAGAGCACTATGTGCTGGGAGACTGAGGGAGAGGCTTTTTTTGCTCATATAACATAACTCCAAAACAGGTTCTTTTCCATGGCTAGCCTCAGATACACTAATCCTAGAGCCAGAGGTCATCTGGTTTGAAGTCAACTGGACTCCTTTCGACTGTCATCACATTCTTATTCCTGGAAAAGCAGGTCAATATTTTTTGTTTAGTTTCCTGGCTTGATCCTAAATGGGTTGTCCCTCCACCCTTCTTTTCATTTGTAAAAACCATTTAAGGGTTTTACTTAATACAGCAATGAAGAATCCACCAATAAATTCTTCACTCAAAAGATTAAAGACATTTATGTACAACATAAAAAGTCTTCCCTACATCACAGTACTGATGTTTGTATAGCTTAATCAAACAGAGTATAATATATGAAAGACAAGGACTAACACAGACATTTCTTTTTGTAAAACTGGGATCATTTACTCAAAAAAATGTTGGCTGCCTTATTGTTCTTAAATGCTTTTATCTCTCTGTTTTATAGCAGTGTATCTATAGAATTGCTTCTCCCTGCCTGCCACCCCCAAGTCCATTAAAGCTGTGCTTAGTCAACTTCTTTGGCAGGTGGATCCCCTTAAACATGGCCCTCACCCAACTGTACTCTGTAACTCAATCAGGGAAGCTGCCTCCCCTGCCTGCCATACCTGCTTAACTCTATTCATTATTGTATAATGGCAAATTTGCTTGATGGCAAGTGCACATTAATTGTTTTATTCCTAAGGAAAAATCTGTCTATAGATGAAAAAAAGGGAAGATATAAGTGATGTGTCAATGAGAACATGCCATAGAAATTCCGTCAAATGTTGAGTCTCATTGTATTATCTATAAAATAGAGATAATAAAACTGCACTAAAACATTTATTTATGTATATATAATATCAGTTACAAACACATGTAATGTATGCATATGCATGTGTATGTATGTCAATATTAATGGGTATACATTTATTATGCAACTACTATTTATGATTAATCATGATACATGTTGGAGATAAAAACTCCAAAATGAAATTATCCTTACCTTTAGGAAGCCAAGAATAGTAGCTAAAACGTCAGACACAATATTTCCACTAAAAAAAACTTTTAAATTCATTTCCACAAATGTATTCATAAAATATGATCACAGCCTTCTTGGTTGCACAATGACAACTCTTCCCAGTATCATAGGGCGTTGCAAAATTTCAGGAGGAAAAATGCTTGGACTTGGAACCTTCTTTGACTTCTAAGAATTGTGCCATTTCTTTTCTGTACATGTGGGGAAAAAACAGACTATGGTCTGGAAAAAAAGGCAATCAATAATCCCATTTTTATTTGAACACTTCTTTCTGCATTTGTAGTCTCTTAAAAGAGTCTTTGCAATTGTTTTTCAATATTTAAATGGAATTATACCTGACATACAAGAATATTTTTCTCACTTTTTTAAACAGACCCATCTTGTTTTAGAGAAAATGTGAAGTGGATGCCCACAAGTCCTAAAGGATTTCAAACACTTTCTAGAGTCTTAGAGTGAAATTTTTTTGGTTATTTGTCTATGAGAAATTTCAACATATTCCTAATGGATTAAGGAGCAATAAGGGTGTTTCCACCCTAGAGGGCCTATTAGTGGCTTGGGCAACCTGCCAATAAATTCTTCAGCTTTTACTTGCCTAAACCAAGGAGTTCAAACAGATGGAGGTAAACTTGGGTATAAAATCTCGCCTTGGATTAGATTAGATGTATTACCTCCTATAGAGAAGCCACTGAATCTATTTAACTTGTTTTATCCTGAACCCTATGCAGTCAATTGCATGTGGGTGCTTGATGAATCCTCACTGATGATGGAGACTACACTAGTGGGATTTACTTGGGACTTGACATGTAGATATATCTCCTCTCCTCTTAACTGCCTACCTCCCCCTTAACTCAAATGGTATTTTAATAGAGACTTTTTATGGGATTTCTCAATCACAGGAAATCCTTCCTTATAAGGGAAATGGTACCCTTGTTGATAAAAGGGCCAATCCCCAGCGGTGTGGTTGACCTTGAAGCACAGCATCTTAATGACTTTATCACTATTCTGGCATGTTAATGCAGAAATATTACAGGTAATCATAGCAATTCTCAATAGCTACTTAAACATCAGTAAATTTTCATGAATTGTAACTGACATGCATCTTGGAGAATATAGTGGTCTTGTTTTGTGAGCCCACATTGTTTAATTTATAAAGCTAACGCCAATGAACAGGAATCCAGGTAAAGTTCCACTAGATGGACAGTAGTACCTTGATTATAGTCTCATGTTCAGAATAGCTAAGATCTCCATGTGAGAGACATAGGATAGCATATTTTCTACTAAAAAACAAAGAAAAATATCTTTATTAAAATAGCTAGACATAAATGTTGTCATATTTTAAATGCTTTATTGATGCTTTTTGGTTTTTTTTTAAATACAATTGTTATCTCCAAATTATCCTACCCTTTCCCTCAGAATCAAGAAAAACCAATGCTGAGAACTATCATGAGTATTGGCATATGTAATGTTCTTTATCCATAGTTTATCACATCTCTACTAAGAGAAAGATAATGATGATAATTCATAAAACTTAAAATATATTTGAGAAAGATTTGAAGAAATACAAATACCTAGGTACAGTTGAGTACTTCCTTTACCAATTATTAATTATAGTGATTAACTGAATAATTTGGTGATGGTTCCTACATTCCAAGTTGGAATGGAAAGTTTCCTTAGTCATTATGTCTCCAGCATTATTTATTGGAGCATGTAAACAGTTCTGTTAACAATCTTTGATTTTCAGGCAGCTTGACGCGATTTTAGCACAAGAATACCAAATTATGGTGTTCTTTGCAAAAAAAGCAAATCCTTGCTATTACTGTTAAAAAAAACAGCTTAAAAACATTTAAATGGTCAGAGCATTAAGAAATTAGGATTGTTAATGAAGGCTGCTTCCCTATTTAAGAACTCAAAAAATGGGCACTCAAAGGATCTTATCATTCAAGCTCTTTGTTGTTCTGATATCCTTTTAGTTACTTACTGGATACTTCCTTCCTCTTCCAAGTTTCTATTTCCTCTATCTTCTCTCCCCAATTTCCTTCTCTGTATCCTACTAACTGATTTCTATATCCTCTAAGGGTTAAATTAGAAGGAAAATCCTAAATCAAAATAAACAGAATAAAATAAAAACTTATAAAACTGGGACCCTTAAGTTGGAATACACAGGATATTGTCTATAACTCACAAAACTACTTATTTCAATCTTTCTTTCCTCCCCCCTCTTAGTATATGATCTGTCTGGGTAAAGCTTCATGCCCTGTTGCTGTTTAGTTACTTTATGCGTCACTATCCTGAGATAGTTTATGACAGTCTGGTAATTAGAGACACACTGAGGAATAAACTCCTCGTTATGTAAAATAAAATGTTAAACTGGGCAATAATGGAGCAAATTAATAATGCCCTGAAGACATTAAAGGTAAATATAATTGTAAGGTAAACACAGTGGCTTTAAATATCAGCATTTATGTGACAGCTGCTCTCCAAGCACCTGCTTTGGACTCTTATTCACAACACTAATTTAGAGTCACCAGCTTCTGCTTAGACTGACTGTTCACACAATGGAGAATATTGCTATATTCCCATTCAACCGCTTTTACATTTACCCTCTTCTCTGATCCCTTTCTTCTGGGCTATTATTCATCATCCTTTGTGATCATGTGGGTGTATGTGTAAGTGACCCCAGAGCTCGATTACCAGCCTGAACACTGAGAGCCTGTTGGAGCATCATGAGACACAACTATAAGAAATATAGAAAAGGAACATCCCCATTCTGTCCCCAGAACAGCTGCTGTGCAATTCCATCCATCCATTTTCCATGCATAAATGAATAAGCCTTGGGGTACAGTGGTTCCCAATACTGGCATAGCCTTGTTTGGAGGGAGCTCTCTTCACCATCAAAGTGGGAAAAGTCTTTGCCAGCTGAGAAGAGTAAACAGTTTATTATCATGATCATTTGCTATGTTAGCATATGGACTTTTTATTTTTTTGCTAAATGCTATTGTCAATACTTTCTGGGGATGTATTGAGTGGTAGGAAGTAGCAATATCATTCAACTTAAAACAGTTCAGCTAGGTGACGCAGTAGATATAATGCCTGTCCTGGAGTCAGGAAGAACTGAATTCAAATATGACCTCAGACAATTGCTGTCTGTGTGATACTAGGCAAGTCACTTAATCCTGTTTGCCTTGGTTTCCACATCTGTAAAAATGATCTGGAGAAGGAAATGGCAAACCACTGCAGTATCTTTGCCAAGAAAACCCTAAATGGAATCAGAAAGGGTCAGACAAAACTGAAATGACTGAACAACAATAACAACAAAACAGTTCAGTTTAACAAACACTTATTACCTAATTTTGCTGTGTTGTTAACAACATACTAGAAGCAAAAGAAAAATAGAATTATAGTAAGCAGGAGTACACAGGACCTTAAAGGTCATCTAATACAGCCCCTCTTATTTTACAGATAAGGAAGCTGTGGTCAGAGAGGTGAAATAACTGGACTAAAGTTATTTAGTGATTAGCTAAGCCAAAGCTCGGACCTGGGTTTTCTGACATGAGTTCAGGACTCTATAGAATACCACATATAATAGAAAAGCAAGAACGAGAGCGAGAGAGGGAAGAAGGAGGAAGGGAGGAGAGAGGGAGAAGAAAGGGAGAAAGAAAGGTCTAAATATTTTGTTATCAGAGGTGTACTTACGCTTGGATGGCTTGGAGTTTCTTGGGGCCCAAGTGGTGCAAGAAACAGGTATTCCTGTATCTTGGAATATAGAATTTAGAAGGCAGCCAATAGAAAACACACCTTAAAAATGTACTTATAACTTTGTTGTTCAGTTATGTTCGACTACTTGTGACTGTGGGTTTTTCTTGGCAGAGAAACTGGAATTGTTTGGCATTTTCTTCTCCAGTGGTTTTAGGCAAAAAAATGTTATGAGACTTGACCAGCTTCACACAGGTAGAAGCTAGATTTGAACTCAGATTTTCCTGACTCTAAGACCAGCGCACTGTCCACTGAGCCTCCTAGCTTCCTCTATAATTTAGTTTAGCATCACCCTAACAAGAATATTTAAAATAAGGAACTATTGCATAAGTTCATCTTTATCTAGCCCAGTCCTGCTATACTTTGCTTTCCAAAATTGAGGTGACTTTGAAGTGTCTTCTAGTATCAGCCAGTTGGAAGCTGTGCAATCCTGATGGAAGTTTTCTGTCTCATTGACTTCTAACAGCCTCTTCCAAAATGAATTTGTCTTCAAAAGCTAATTTGAGTTCATCCTTTGTGCTGCTTGATTGGGGATTAAAAAAAAAATAAAGTTGCCTTAGGCATCAACATGTCTAATTGGCTAATTAGTTCTCTTAGAGCAACTTTATTCTAAATTCTTTAAGAGATAGTGACTTCAATTTTGATTGCATTATGTGTTATCTTTCAGTGTGATATTTTCAGCTCTGCAACTTGGCAATTGGTTTAGTTCTTTTTCTAAACAAAGTAGTATTTTGAATTCAGGTGAAATAGACTAGTTACTTGATCCTTGAGTTTGCAACTCCAGCTATTTGATATTTTGACCTCAGTGTCCTGCAAACATCTTAAAGACATGTCCAAAACTGAAGTCATAATCTTTTTCTCCAAGCCATCCTTTCTTCCTAACTACCCAATTACTGTTGAGGATATCCCCATTCTCCTAATCATCCAGGTTTGCAACCTAGCTGATTCAATCATGAATTCTTCCTAAAATCTCTCATATACACACCTTCTCTCTTGTGATGCTGCCAGCACACTGGTCCAGATTTCTATCATCTCACATCTGTCTGGACGATTGAATTAGTATAGCGACTAGTCTCCTTGTTCTCATGTCCCTTTTAAGTCCATCTTCCACTTTAGCCAAAGTGATTTTACTAAAATGCAGATCTCACCATGTCACCTGCTCGTTAAATAAACTCCAGTGGCTCTCTAGTACCTCCAAGATCAAATATGAAATAGCAGCTTGATGTTGCAGTCGATAGAACACTAGATCTTACATCAGGAATCCTGAGTTTAAATTGTAGCTCCAATACTCAATAACTGGGTAACTCTTTCCAAAATATCTAATTAATCTTTGTATCAGTTTCCTCAAATCTAAAATGAGAATAATAATAATAGCATCTATTTTAGGGTGATTGTGATAATAAAATGAAGTAATATTTGTAAAATTCTTTGCAAAATTTAAAGCCTATGTAAATGCTAGATATTATTATTATTACTTACTCTTTTGGCATTTTAATATCCTCTATACCCCGGGCCTTTCCTTTCTTTCTAATTTCTTTCATTTTACTCTCTCCACATATTCTAAAACCCAGCAACACTGGCCTCTGCTGTTCCTCCCATATAACAATCTATTTCCCGGTTCTGAACATTTTCCTCAGCTGCCCACCATGTTAGAACTTTCTCCATTCTCATCTTTTTTCAAGTTTAAGCTAAAGTCTCACCTTTTGTAAGTTTTTAAAATTTTTATGTATTAGTTATCCTAACTTTATCTTGTATATGTCATGTTTGTATATAGTTGTTTGTATTGTCTTCCCTGTCCCTACATTAAATGTAGGCTCCTTGAGAGCAGAGACTCCTTCCTTCCTTCCTTCCTTCCTTCCTTCCTTCCTTCCTTCCTTCC
>JAJPUD010002483.1:208140-281260 GCA_023553655.1 Myrmecobius fasciatus | reverse complement strand
TTCCTTCCTTCCTTCCTTCCTTCCTTCCTTCCTTCCTTCCTTCCTTCTTTTTTTCCCCTCTAGAACTTAGCACAATATTTGGCATATATTATGTTCATTTAATATATGCTTATTCTGAGAGGAGAATACAAAACCACAAAATAAACCCTCTAGCTTATCTGTTTGATTCTTCATTTTTTTTAGGTAACAGAATCACTAATTATTTGAAAGACATATTGATCTTAAAACATAGTAAACTAGATAAATTTACTTTGAATCTTAACTAATGAATTAGTATGAGAAGTCATTTCCAGATGTAATTCTACCCTCGAATTTTTTCTGTCACTTAGAAGTAAAAAATAATTCCAGGCTCAGATCAATGAAAATATGTCAATCTTTTTGGAACAGAAAAATTTTGGGATCACCTTTTTCTTCACACTTAAGATTTCTTATTCTCTTGGAATCTTTGTACATTGAAGTTTATGTTGTCAGTGATAACTTGTAAAAATTGAACAGCACCTTGACTAAGAACAACTTTTCCCAAGAAAGGGAATCTGAAAAGAGAATTTGATCACTAGAAGATCTCGGTTGAGAGGCTATAATGTACTAATGTACATAATTATTTGGAAAATATTGTTTTTGAGGAAAACTCAATAATACTGTTGTTGTCTCAGGCAATCTCCTAGAATAATTTCTAGTACTGAGAAATTAAATTGACATAGATCTGAAATTCATTTGCCAGATCCATTATAAAAATTTGTCCTTCTGGGAGAGCAGCCAGAGTAAGCAGAAAGGATAGTTGGTATCTAAAGTTGGATATCCTGATAAGAACTATGAAAGAAACATTGAAATGGTTCCAGTTTCTATTCTCTCAATTTCTTTTTTCCCCTAAATTCATTATTAAAATTTTACAAGGTTAAGATGACTTATACATCCTTAAAATTCCTTGGATTATCTAAGACCTCACTGTCATAGCTAGTGTAGATCATGTTCCAAACATTTATTAATATATGTCAGGGACTGTGCTCAACACTATGCATACCCAGAGACAAAAGGTACTTTATGCCCTCAAGGAGTTGACAGTCTAATGGGAAGAGAGACTATAGTCCCAGCCTGAGCTCTAATCACCTAGGCAGTTCAGACACTGGAGCATACTTTTAAACCTCTTGTTACAACCTGAGCCAGTCATGGGAAGAATAGCATAGCTCTGTTACTCTTTTTTTTTTTATTAAAGCTTTTTATTTGTATAACATATGTATGGGTAGTTCCCCAGGATTGATCTTTACAAAGCTTTCCATTACAAATTTTACCCCCAGTCCCCTCCCTCCCCTAGATGGCAGGAAGTCCACTACATGTTAATAATGTTGAAATACTTGACAAGTTGTGCAAGAAAAATCCTATCTACAAGAAAAAAAAAGAAAATCAGAGAACGGCAACACAATGCAAGCAAACCTCAATAGAGAGCATGAAAATGTTATATTGTGGTCCATATTTCATATCCCTCTCTCTGGGTATATATGGTCTTCAGTGAACAATTGGAACTGGTTTGAGACAATTCTTTGTTGCAGAGAGCCATGTCCATCAGAATTGATCATCATGTAATATTGTTGTTGCCATGTATAATGATCTCCTGGTTCTGCTCATTTCGCTCAGCATCAGTTCATGCAAGTATCTCCAGGCCTCTCTGAAATCGTCCTGCTGGTCATTTCTTACAGAACAATAATATTCCATAACATTCATATAGAATAATTTATTCAGCCACTCTCCAATTGATGGGCATCCATTCAGTTTCCAGTTTCTAGCCACTACAAAAAGGGCTGCCACAAGCATTCTTGCACATGTGGGTCCCTTTCCCTCCTCTAAGATCTCTTTGGGATATAGGCCCAATAGAAACACTGCTGGGTCAAAGGGTATGCACAGTTTGATAACTTTTTGAGCATAGCTACAAATTGCTCTCCAGAATGGTTGGATCCGTTCACAGTTCCACCAACAATGTATCAGTGTCCCAGTTTTCCCACATCCCCTCCAACATTCATCGTTATCTTCTCCTGTCATTTTAGCCAATCTGACAGGTGTGTAGTGGTACCTCAGAGTTGTCTTAATTTGCATTTCTCTGATCAATAGTGATTTGGAGCAACTTTTCATATGACTAGAGATGGTTTTAATTTCATCATCTGAAAATTGTCTGTTCATATCCCTTGACCACTTATCTATTGAAGGGTGGCTTGAATTCTTATATATATATATATGAGACAATTCTCCATATATTTTAGAAATGAAGTCTTTATCAGAACCATTAAATGGAAAGATGATTCCCCAATTTGATGCTTCCCTCCTAATCTTGTCTGCATTAGTTTTATTTGTACAGAAACTTTTTAACTTAATATAATCAAAATTATCTATCTGGTGTTCAATTAGGAGTTCCAGATCTTCTTTGGACATAAATTTATTCCATCTCCACAGGTCTGAGAAGTAAACTATCCTGTGTTCCTCTAACTTGCTTACAAAATAACTCTTTATATCTAGATCATGAACCCATTTAGATCTTATCTTGGTATGTGGTGTTAGCTATGGGTCAAGCCCTAATTTCTTCCACACTAGTTTCCAATTTTCCCAGCAGTTTTTGCCGAATAGTGAGTACTTATCCCAGAGCTCTTTTACTCTTGACTGAATCACTCCCCCTGCAGCATCATGTTATAATCCTAATGGAGATGAGACAAGAAAGAAGGTGAGACAATAGGATGGCATCCCCTCTTTAAAGTGCTTACTTTTTACATCTGGATGGGACCTTAGAGATCACTGAGTCTGATCTCATTTTATAGTTGAATAGAGTGAGGTCCAGAAAGGTGACTTGCCCAAAATCATACTAGTAAGGAACATAATTGAGAATCAAATATAATTCTTTTAATCCCAAATATACCTCTCTTTCCAAAATACAACACCATCTCTTAGTAAACTGCAGTGAAAGTGACAATTAAAACCCATTTATTATTATTTACTAAGCTTAAGTTTTCGGACTTCCCATTTCAATTTAGTTAATATAGTCCTCCTTGTGTATAGAAAGTAGTTCATAAAGATAGGCTTTATTTGGGCTTACCAGACATTTTTTCAAGAACAATTGTCATGTCCACAATAAAATAATTCTCTGTCTTGAGTTTAGGAACTGAGATATTCCTAATCTACTATTAGGTCACTAGGTATATATGATAAGAATGAAGTATGTGCAATAGTACAACCTATTGAATTCAGTGTGAGATGGGTGGACAGAGAGGAAAGGCTATTATACAATCCAATGTAAAATACACTGGAGAAATTATTTTACTCACACTATATTACTACTCTCCTCTCATTTTCTTCCTTCTTCTTTGCCACCTTCTCTGTCCCCTTCTCTTTCCCAAATCCCTAAAATTCTATGATACGATTATTTATTTTTTTCACAGATATTTTCCTTTTAACATCTTATTTCCTTTTTAAAATTATAATGGCACAACGCCCTTCATCCTGATCCTTTCTTTCCCCTTCCCTGGTCTTTTTCATCTAAGCTCTAGGATCTCTTCCACCTATCATAAGTTGTCATATTGTATAAATTGCAGGTTAGAAATGATTGATGTAAGATGAAGTGTTTCCAGAGATCTGTGTGCCCATGTTTGTTTAGCAGTTTTAAATTCATTCCATTTAATCCTGAGAAAAGGTACTACACGAAGCCTAGTGATGAGCAAACCTGAAAGGGGCCCGGAGGTTTGGTTTGCTTTGGATGTGTACTGAAATGGTTAGTTCTTATTTAAACCTTCTGGGGCCCACCCACTGTGTTTTTATCTCCTCTCCATATTACAATATTAAATCACATTTATTGAGTTCAATGACATCAATAAATAACCTTTTGAAATAGGAAGTTCAACAATTATCTCCATTTTATAGATTGAGAAAACTAAGGCCCAGAGAGGTTGTATCTTATTCAAAGTTATATAAGTAGTAGACATGATATTATTATTAGAATGTGTAACAGCTATGACTGATTCAATCAAGTCTCGGCCTCCAAAGTCAGGGCTTTTTTTCACTAGGAACATACAATTAGACTCAATAACTCCATCGTTCTAGTAAAGTAGTACTTCAACCTTGCAAATAACATCCAGTTTACTATCAAATTAAGCAAGATAGTTCAGAGCAATAAATATTTATTTTGCACCAATTCCATGTCCAGTTGTAATTTAGTACAGGATCCTGGACAAAATAGGTACTTAACAAATGTTTAATGAATTGACAATATAAAGTCCTAGGTCTTTGGTCATTTCTATCTCAGAAATTATATGCTTTCATATAGTTTCTGCCCAGATCAGAATAGGATCAAGGGAGAGGGGAGAAGCAGTTATTAAGTGTCTAATATGTTTTAGGCACTGTACTAAGCATTTTACAAATGTGATCTCACATTAATGTGATTGTAAAGAAAAGAAGGATATGATGCTTTCCCCCTCAATTACCTGTCAGTATTGTTATTGTTGCTGTTATATTCCATCATTATTAGAATGTATTGTCCAGAGATGAAGTCTGACAACTTATGGAACCTTTATCAGATGCAAACACCTTTCTAATTGAATCCAGAAAGAAAGACAGGATTGGATAAACAAACAAACAAACAAAAAAAGTGTGTGTGTGGGTGAGATTATAAACTGGGAGCTGTCTGTACAAGAAGAGAAGGGAATTTATCTTATTTCCTTTCCCTATTCCTTCTTTGGACATGTAGATTTGAATGGAGCCTAAGGCCCATAGGAGATACCCGGCTTAAAGGAGACCAAAGACACACACAAGCACTACACAGCTATAGATACACAGAGAAGGGACTCTAAGGAGGAAGTTGATTTGAGAAATGAGAACATTGACATCTAAGAAGAGAACCAAGCAAGGAAAGGAACCTAACCTTGCAATTCAACTGAGCAATCATCCCTCCAGAGTTATGGTTTACCACTGAGCCTACTCTTCCCATGAAAGCCGTGTGAATCTAGGGATGAGTGCCCTGCAACTTCTGATAGGACGCTTTTTAGTTAAATTTAGGTAAATTCTTTTACTGAAGTAATTGGAGTTTACTGCTTGATTGTTAATGGAAAATATACCAGTGGAGGCATGTGAGTTAAATTGCCTCACTTTTAACTGTCTTACTCTTTCCACCGTTTTGCAAGTAATTAACTAGTAGGAACAATAAATATGTTATTCAATATTTAATTCAACAAAATTTATGAATGGTTATGAATGTAATAGTACCTACTACATGAAAAGCAACAATGAGACAAAAATAAAAGTCCCTGATTCTAAGATCAAAGATCATATACGCCATGTTGTATATGGAGGTATATAACATGTATATAGCTAAGTAAATACAGGGTCATATAAGGGGGAGCTGGGATTGTGACTGGAGGGATCAGTGGAGGGCTGAGGAAGCAGATGGTACCTGAATGAAGTCTTAAAAAGAGATAAAGATTTTAAGAGGCAGAAGTGATGTGGGAATAAATCCTAGGCATGCCTGACTGCTAATGCAAATAAATGGAAACAGGAATCAGGATACACAATTTGAGAAGCATGTTCTAGTCCACTTTGGCTGGAATTATGAGTGTGAGAAGGGGTATGAAATGAAATAAATTTATAAAGAAAGGCTGAGTTATACAATTCTAGTTGTGGCCACTGAATTGATTTATTTGGATTTATTGAATTTATATGTTAAAGGGGTGGGTTCTATAGGGAGTGAAAAGGGAGAAAGCATCAACAAATAACAGTATTATGTGTGTACATACACATGTACACACATGTGCATATGTACACACATGCACACACACATATGTATTGTATATACATGAAAAGAACATCAGTGGAAAAAAAACAACTAAAAAAGACCAATTTGTGAGATCCTTAAAGAACAAGCTAAGGAGTTTAAATTTTACTATAGAGAAGGAGAATTCACTGAAGAGTTTTTGAGCAGAGATGTAACATGTTCATGTGAAAAGCAGCCTAGCACGGGGTGCTAGAACTGGAGTCAAGAAGATTTTTACAAATCTTGCCTCTTACAAAAGAAAGTTACTCATTATCTTTGAACATGTTTCCTTGTCTATAAAACTGGGAAGGTATTAATTTTAGTTGACATCTCATATTTATTGTGCCATTCAAATGAGATAATATGTAGAAATCATTTTGCAAACTTTAAAATTTTTAAATAGAATTTTATTTTTCAATTACATGTATAGTCAAATTTTAGAATTGATTTTTAAAAAAAAATTTCAAATTTTTTCTCCCTTCTTCCCTAAATGGGAAGCAATTTGATATAAATTATATGTGTGCAATCACATAAAGCATATTTTCATATTAGTCATGTTTTAAAAGATTAACAGAGAGATCAAAAGAAAAAAATTTCAAAAAGGGGAAACAGTATACTTGGATCTGCATTCAGACTCCATCAATTCTTATTTTGGACTTGGATAGAATTTTTCATGATGAGTCATTTGGGATGGTCTTGAATCAAAACATTGCTGAGAATGGCTGTCATCCATGGTTGATCATCGTGCAATGTTGCTGTTACTGTATACAGTGTTCTCTTGGTTAAACTAAATTGTTTTAAACTAGACAAAAGTCATGTAAATATATTTCTTGTTATCTTTATGAGTATCTGAAAGAAATGAGGAGAAACTGGTGGAAAGCAGAATTAATTGTATGCTATTAAATTAATGAAGAAGAGAAGGTATTGATTGGATGTATGTTGGGGAAATTTATGAGTAATGAAAACATATATAAAATTGGTAAAATTTGGTAGATGAGTTGATTTGGAGGAGAAATATAGACATAAAAATCAAGGATAATTCTGGGGTTACCTGAATGACTAGAAAGATAGTTGCAATTTAAATATAAATAGGAAATTGGATTAGAGATTGGTTTATGGGACTGACATAGTCATTGAAAAAGTAAATAATAATCATACAGGGTATCCTAAAAGTAATAGTACAACTCTAAAGCTGAAACAATGTTAGAATTATAAATGCTATATACTTAAAAGAACATCATTCAAAATATAGCTATTTATGAATTCTTTATACTTATTTAGTTTTGTTAATTTTGAATATTCATTTTAAATTTAAATTTAATCTTCGGTATTACACTTTCTTGGACTGATTGATTGGTAGAAGAAATCCTCTTATCTGGTCACCTAATATATCTCCTTTGAAGATTTTTTGCGTGAAATTCATTTTAAAATTTTTGTGTATGAATGAAAACTTATTATATGGATTATCTTTAACCTGGGGATACAAATATAAGTGTTCAATCACCGAGCACCAAATGAGGAAAGTTTTTTTTTCTTTTCTTTTCTTTTTTTTTTTCAAAATTCTGAAAATCAAATTAAGCAATATATGGCACAAGACAGTGATTATGTTAAATTTTAACAAGAAATATATCCAAGTGTTAAAATTTAAATAATTAAACCTTCAATTGTTTTCTATGGTTTGTAGCATTTATACTTCCAAAGTTATTAAAATTTAAGATGCCCTAACATTTTTTGATACATATTATCATCATATGACATTCTTTGTATTATTTTTTAGCTCTTAAATTAATGCATACAATAAAAATATATTGCTTATAATTAGGCAAGTATCACTATGATCTTGAATAGTTAGGAAAGGCTGCATAGAGAAGATAAAATAAATTGTAAATGGTGTTTAAGAAAAGGAGAGGATATTGAGGGGCTTCAGTGGATGGGGTAGTGAACAATACAAGTAAAGACTAAAAGTAAAGGAAGCTGATATGAATTAATCACTCTTCTTCATTCAATTATTAATATAAATATGTTGATAATATATAATTATTAATATATTAATGAATACATTAATATTAATTCATTAATATGAATTAAACTCTCTCCCTATTCCCTATTGATTCCATTGTAATAATATAGTCTGTAGAAGAGGGCACCCCTCCAACATTAATTAATCTAGCCCTGGGTATTGGCCCTCCCTAACAGGGTTCCTGGTACAACAACAAATAAAAGAATCTAATTTGACCCGTACAAAACAAAGAACATATTCACTGGTGATAGAGCTTGGTTCTGTAATTTCTTAACTACAGGAAGCTCCCAGGTAATGAGATTTCTATTGACCTGCCTTTTTTTGTAACTTAAAGAGAGTTATTTGAGCACTTTTCCAGAGTCACATAGCCAGAATACCTCAGAGACAGAAATCAAATGCAGATTTTGTTTGTCTCTCTCTCTCTCTATTACACCATTCCACATAAACCCTGATGAAATAGTACACTTTTCATTAATTTAACTACTATTAACAGGAGAGCAAGTTAAAGACAATTAGATGCAAAATCTCAATGAATTTTGTAAACTCTCAGTTCATTGATAAACATATGGTTCAGTCAGGTAAGCGGTACAATATAAAGTATAATATCTGAAATTAGGAAAACCTGAGTTCAATTTTACCTCAGACCCATACCAGCTATGTGACCTGAAGCAAGTAAATTACTTAACCTATGCTTGCCTCAGTTTCCTCAATGAAAAAAAATAGGGATAATTATAGCACTTACCTAGTGAGGGTTTTATGAGGATCAAAGGAGATAATATTTCTAAAGTAGTTAGTGCAGTACATAGCACTTAGTAGGTACTTTCCCTTTCCCTTTTCCTGTCCTACCCAGTCAATAAATCAATTTTTATTGTCTCCTATGTGCCAAGCACTGTGCAAAGTTGTTAATGTTCATTCATTTTTTTTCAGTCATGCCCAAGTCTTTGTGACTCATTTGGGATTTCCTTAGCAAAGATATTGGAGTAGTTTGCCATTCTCTTTTTGATGCATTTTTTAAATTTTTTTTTTTACATATGAGGAACTGAATTTGAACTCGGGATATAAAGAAAGACAAAAGCCAATCCCAGGTCTCAAGGAGCTCACTATCTAATGGGGAAGACAACATATGAGTAATTATGTATAAACAAGTTACATACAAAATAAATTCGAAATAATCAATACAAGAAAGTCCTTAAATTTAAGAGGGTCTGAGAATGGGTTCCTATAGAGGGGGAGATTTAATCCAGTGCTTAAAGCAAGTCAAGGAAAAAAAGAGGCAGAAATGAGGAGGAAGAGCATTCCATGCATTCAGAATAGCCCATGAAAATTCTGAGTTAGGAGATGTTTGAGGAACAGCAAAAAGACTAGTGACATTTGATCAAAGAGTATTGTAAGAAGTTGTAAAAGGATTGGAAAGGTATATGTATATGGGGGTCCAGTTTATGTAGGGCCTTGAATGCTAAATAGAGAATTTAATATTTGATTGTGGAGGTGATAAAGAACCATGGGAATTTAATTAGTGGGGTTAGGAAGACATGATCAGACCAAAATTTAGAAAGCTCATTTTGACAGATAGAGGATAAAATAGAGTGAAGAGAGACTTATGGCAGGCAGATTAACTAGCAGGCTATTGTAATAGTCTAGACATGAGGTTTTGAGGGCCTGTCCCAGGATGGTGGCAGTGTCAGGGGAAAGAAGGAGAGATATTATTTCTAATAAGGATGATTGATAACAATGGGAATGAATCTCTAAAATCTGACCATATGGGCCAATTTCTTTAGGCATTCTTCTCCTTATTAGCCTTTTGTATTTCATTTTGCATCCGTCTCATTTCTCTTCCCAACTTTTCCTCTGCCTTTTTTTACTTTGATTTTCAAAACACTTGAACTGTTCCATGGCAGGAGACCAATTCTTATTTTTCTTAGAGGCTTTGGAAGTAGGAGTTTTGACTTTATTATCTTCTGAGTGTATGTTTTTTCTTGTCACTACAGTAGCTTTCTCTGGCCAGAATATTTCCTAGCCTATTACTCAGCTTTTAACTCTTTGTTAAAGTAAGGCTCTATTTCCATGGTCTAATGCCTCAAACTTCAGGCCTTTTGTGCAGCTGTTTTCAGAGATCTTTCTAGGGACCTGTATTCCTTCTCTCCAGAACTGAAGTCTCAGTTCTTCTACATAATATAACCCAAGGAGAAGTGTGTTTGGGTGACCACAAGTACTATTTTATGCCCTGGAACAATAAGGAGGGTCTCCACTCCACTGTGGCTGTAAGTTCTGGTGTTCTAAAGCAAGAGACCTCCTTCTGGCCAGTTCTCCAGAAATTACTGCAGCTGTCATTGCCTTCTCACCCTAATGAGACAAACATTTTCTGTTGACTTTCTAAATTATTTTGGTGTCTGTGGGCTGAGAAGTCTGGAAACCACCAGTGCTGCCACTGATTCAGAGGGTCTAAGGTCTTCTGGTTTGCTAGGGTTGGGGCTTGAATTTCACTCTGATATAACACAGCTTTCCTACTTACCTTCTAAGTTGTTTTCGGCTGGAAAATTGCTCTATTTTTGTGGGGTTCTCATGCTATAAAATTTTTTCAGAGTCATTATTTAGGGGTTTGGAACAGAGGTTGGGTGATTCTCCACATTAATTCAATTTCCATCCTCAAATTTTCATCTCTTCCAGGAAAATGTCCTTTATTAGAATATTTTGAGATAGTGAGCTTTCTTCAGGATTGTCCCATGTAAAGAAATAATTCCGAAGGAAAATTGATACATCAAAAAGCACAAAATCTCAGAGCTGGAAGAGACTTCAGTAGACATCTACTACAGCTTGCACCTGAATAAGAATTTCTACAATACATCTGACAAATGTTCATCCCATCTTTGTGTGAAGATTTGCAGAAGAGAATCCAATTACTTATTGAGATTATCTATTTTTGTTTTGCTTCAATTGTTAGGATGTTTTGCCTTGTGTGGAGTAGAAATTTAATTCTTTGAAACTTCCCATTTCTCTATTTCACCCACCCTAAGAAAAATAGAATTAATCTTTCTTGAAATACTTGAAGATAGCAATCATGAAGCCCAGCCTTAATTTTCTCTTACCTAGACTAAATATCAGGTTAATTCAACTAATCTTTAAAAGACATGATAGTAAAAGCTCTTCACTATTCTGATCCCCTTCTACTAATACTTCCATTTTCCCCACTCCCAACTCAATAGCTATCAAGTCAATTAGTTATTAGATTTAAATTGTGCAGGGGTGGTGAAGTAGGTAGAATGTCATACTTGGAATCATGAAAATTCCTCTTTATGAGTTAAAATCTGGTCTCAGAAACTTATTATCTGTGTAACCCCTGGGAAATCACTGTTTACCTCAGTTTACTCATCTGGAAAATGAGCTGCAGAAGAAAATGGCAAACCATTTCAGTATCTTTGCCAAGAAAACCTCAAATGGGTCAGAAACAGTCAGATATGACTGAAAAATGACACAGCAGCAACTTAAATTGTGCAGAAGTGGCCATGGGGGAAATTATAGAATAAGTTTATGGGTGCCTTTACTGTCTTCTATTTTTATATTAAGGTTACAAGTTTTAACCTTGATTTTAGATCTCTTACTGAAAGGCAGTTCAGTAGAATATATTAAACATTAGCAGAAGAAATTAGATTATATAGAGCATCTAGGTCTTACATTGGAAAGATGAGAGAGTAGCAGGCAGGATTAGAATCAGGAAGAATTGGATTTAAGTCCAGCCTTAGACTAGCTGTGTGACTTATGGTGAGTCACATAGCCTCTATCCATCCTAGTTTCCTCATCTGTAAAAAGTGGATAATAATAAGACCTATCTCCTGGGATTATTGTGAGGATCCAATAAAATAACAATAAAAACACTTAGAACAGTGCCTTGCACTATACAAATGCTAATTATAATAATTATCATTATCAGAATCCAGTAGAATGCCATAAGAAATTATGAAAGTAATGGTTTCAGAGAAATCATCAAGAATGAAGTGAGGAAAATCAGGAGAACAATTCGTACAATAACAACAATATTGAATTGACAATCTTGAAAAATTTAAGAACTCTAATCAATTAAATGACCTATCATGATTCCAGAGGACTGATTGTAAAACAGGATTCTAAGGTCCTGACAGAGAGATGATGGGCTCAAGATAAAGAATGTCACATACAAATTTGTCTATAGCAAATGTGAGGATTTGTTTTCCTGACATTGCATGGTTGTTACAAGAGTTTTGTACATCTTTTTTGGGGGAGCGGGTGGAAAAAGATAATGATAGAGGAAAAAAATACTTAATTAAAAAAAATTTGCAAATGAAAAAAAAATTTCTGCAGAGGGTCATATTTAAAGAAGAGAAATGCCCATCATAAGGTGGGAATTTTGATCACATGGAAGTTGAATGGGGAAAGATTTAAAAGCATAGGAGTTTTTAATACCAACTCTTTGTTGACTATTTTTGTTGAATCCCATTTATTAGGCCGATTTAACTCTCAATCTTATGTTATTTATTTATTTATTTATTTTGCTGAGGCAATTGGGATTAAGTGACTTGCCCAGGGTCACATAGCTAGGACATGTTAAATGTCTGAGACCAGATTTGAACTCAGGTCCTCCTGACTTCAGGGTTGGTATTCTATCCACTGTGCTCCCTCAATCTTATGTTATTAATAGCTCAAATATTTTTTTACAATCCATTTTAGGATCCTCTGAGGTTTAGGTAGGACTCACTAGCATATCCTATGTCCTTCAGTGAAAGAGATTTCACCATAATTCAAGCCAATTTTCACCTAAACTGGTGCTATATGTGCAGTTAACACAGACAGGGAGAACTTCAAGTGGATACATATTGCATATCTGTGCCAAAATCAGCTCTGATTCTATGAAATTGCTCACTTAAAAATTGAGGCTATGAAAGTAGCTTAGAGTAAGTTTTAATCGATATTGGATGGTTCTTTTGGCAAACATGAGAGATGTCTGTTCAGCATCTACTTTTGAATCAGGAAGGTTTTCACTTAACTCCAAAAACATTGCTTCAGAATGATGAGGTTTAGATTTAAGAGCTCCCCCCTTCATGCCCTCTGATTATGACTATATTCCAATTCTTGCCTAGAAACATTAAAAATCTTAGAGAATTAAAAGCTTACTTTAACAACAAAAGTTGTGTTTTATGATAATTCAGAGACAATTCTTGAAAAGGAGCCCGAGGGTTATAGTGTATTATGGAAGCATCAAATCAGTCTTTGCAGATTTAAATCAACTTCCTCCTCTTCTAAGTGGGTACATTATTTCTCATATGCTTCCTATACTATCTTCAAAGTTCAGAGTCCAAGGGAGAGCACCTGGTCAGACTTTAGGAGGGGGGACAAAAAGCTTCATCCTGGAGTCACTTGGCTTCTCTTCTAGTGTCACCAACCATTGGAATGCTGAGGTCAGAAACCTTTACTGGCATCCTAAAGAGGTAGAAGGAAATCCCCAGTACCTGGGCTGTTGCATGAAGTTGTACTAAAGAGAATCAAATTCCCCAGAGCAGAACATCACTATTCTTTCCCCACCCTCATTTTGTTAGCTACTTCAAATCCCCAAACTCTCAGCAAATGGATAAACTGCCTTTGGAATTAGCTTTCCTTCTGCCATATTCTTAATTGTTTTTGATCTGGCTCAAAAAGAACACTGGGAAATCAGGTAGATAATTTTTACTGAAATTTAAAAAAAATAAATACTATAAGATCTGAAAGGCTTTGAAGGACATTTATGTGGTGTGTGAAGGGCCTCTATCTATTCAATATGCCAAAGTATCTCACCCTATACTACCTATCTGCAAAAATATTCTTGAGCTAAAAGTCAAGTCAATCAAGATCAAGACATCCTTGGTTCACCAGGATTTTGCTTTGGTGCAAGTGACTAGTGACAGGTGGTATATTTGAGGGCAAAATTAATGGAGGGAGTGGGGATGAGAGGAGTTTGACCCTAAGAAAGGGTTAAAAGAAGTCACAGAATAGTTATCTCAAAGTCAAGTAGATATGAGGTTTGTATATTGATTTGGAAAACCACACATATTTATATATTTCTTTTTTATTATTAATCCCTCAAAGCATTCAGACAGGAGCTATATCTTTATCTAGTTCTGCCATATTTGGGAATGTTGTGGATCACATGCTGTGTATTTGACACCTCTCCTTTAGAGGTCATGGTATCTAATCCCCTTACTTTACAGAGGAGCAACATGAGGCACAAGCACAGCCATGGAATAAATAGTTAAGCTAGGAGATTAATTCAAATCCGCAGATTCCAATCCAGAACTGCCTCTAAAACAGCAGCCTGAATCTTAAAAGCAGCTAGAGGGTTCGTTTCTATGCTCATTGTGACATGTTGGAATGAAAGCTGGAACATCATTTTTGTCCCAGAAGTGAGAGGGGGTTTACAGTAGTATGTGTATATATGTATGGGCTTCATAATGAGAATAAATCTTAGTATATGATACAAGTGAAAACACTTTTATTAAGTATTTGCTACATGCCAAGATCGGAGGACACAACAAAGAAAATTGAGACAGACTCTTGATTTCTAATAAGAAAAGACAAAGCAGTTCAAGTACAGGATATGTGAAAATACTCCAAAGTCTTCATGATGCAGTGGTGAGGCAGATGGCGAAGTTCAATGGTCCTTAGCAATATAGAAGAGTATTCTTTGAAGAAATTTCAAGACAGAAGTGAGATGAGATGCTTTTTAGGTCTGTTTCTGGAGCTGGATCTCTCTGGATTATCAGAGACCCTATGGGCTGAAGGCTCATGGAGGAAAGGTACGGGAAGTGGGGGGAAGGAAGGGCTGTAGTTCCTCAAATACTCTTGGGAAAAGAGGAGTTACCTCAAAGATCTCAAAGAGATTGGAAAATTAGTGATGGTTTTCCATTGTGAGAGTATCACTCTTTAGATAGATAGATATAGGAGACTCATACTATTATAGAGAGCCTAGGATTAATGCATGATTAATTAATTATTGATGAGATCTCCAAAGAAATTAATAATCCTTGAAGACAATTTATAGAAATGTTGATTGTTATATTTGTAATCAACTCTACTCAGAAGGTGAGAGATGAGCCCTAGTAGAAACTGCAATACAATAGTATTGTGTCAGATGTGTCAGAGTACAGGCAAGGAAGGGAGTGGAAGAGAATAATGATTTGAATAGCACCTACTATGTTCCAGACAATATGCTAATTTAAAAAAAAATAAATTATCTCCTTTGATCTTCACAAGAACCCTTTGAAGTAGTTGCTGTTATTGTTCCCATTTCATTGCTGAGGAAACTGACTCAAATGGTGGTGGTAGTTATTGTCCTTCATTCTTGAAAAGGAATCAAATGACATCATTATATCAAGGTATAGTGTGTCCAAGTTGTGGTTGATCAGACCAACATAAGCTTTACTACAGCTTGGGCACAAGTAGTACACATGAACATTTTGAGTGGAGATTGGTTCGAAATTTATACATCTCATAATTCTTTTCATCTCTTACAATTCTGATTTGCTCATAGAGTACAGCACCTTCTTTGAAGTGGGCACACTATACCGTGCAGTCCTTTTCCAATATCTCCCATGTCATATAATCAATTCCAAAGTTCTTCAGAGAAACCTTGAGAGTATCTTTGTATTACTTCTTCTGACCTTCATGTGAACATTTGCCTTGTATGAGTTCTCCATAAAATAGCCTTTTAGATAAACTTGAGTTTGACATTTGAACTATGTGATCAGTCCATTTGAGTTATAGTCTCTGTAGCAGAGTTTGAATGCTTGACAATTTAGCTTGAGAAAGGATCTCAATATCCAGTACCTTCTCTTTCCAAATTTTCTTCAAAATCTTCCTAAGACAATTAAGGAGGATTTTGGTAAGAATCTTGCCAGCAAAGACTAAGAAAGAGACTATTATAATTGTTTTTTTTTTTAACATTTATTTTATTTAAAAAAAACAGAAGAAAAAAGAAAAGCAGAAAAGGAATACAAAACAAAATAAAACAAAACAAAAGAGAACGTTGTTATGTTCCCAGCAGAACATCAGGGAGGATTCAAAATACATAACTACAAATTACCAGTTCAAGAAAATGTGTAGGGGGCGGAGCCAAGATGGTGGAGTGAAAAGGTGACTTTCTGCCTCTCCTCCAATCTTTTCTCAAATCAACAATAAAGTAAGCCTCTGCACTGATCTTCAAGTCAACGAACTCAGAAATATTTGGCACTGCTCTCTGGATAACTTCATATCAGGTTAGTCGGACTCAGACAGAGAGATAAATAGATGACTCCTGTGTGGGCCGGAAGTGAGGGTGGGACTCAGCTCAGCTCATCGTGGCAGAAATTCCAAACTCCAAACTCCAAATTCCAACACCTGGAGTTTATCTGAGGCACTCGGGACACTCTACCCTGATTGGGGGCAGGTGTTCTGGCAGACTTGCCTTGTTTAAGGAGTAATTCGGACTTAGTCCTAGCCCCCACCGGCCTAGCACCTTAAGTTAACTCGCTGAAGTGCCCCAGTGCAAAGCTTTTCAGCCACTGTTTTTTTTTCCATACCTTAAAGAGACATCCACGCTGTCTAAAAAAAATGAAGAAGCAAAAGAGAGCTCTCACCATAGACAGCTTTTATAAAGAGAAAGAAGTGATGATCACCCCAGATCCAGAGGTTCCTTTAGACAAAACTCAAGAGAAAATCAGCAAGGACCATCACTGGTCCCCTTTTCAAAAGGCCTTTCTGGAAGATTGCATAAAGAACCTCAAAAGAGAGCTGGAGGATAAATGGGAAAATAAACTGAAATCAGTGCAAGAAGGATACAATATCTTGTAAGAAGGATATGATGCCCTGCAAAAGAGATATGAAAAAGACACCAATTTATTGAAAAATAAAATTAGTGAAGTGGAAAAAGAGTGCAATGAACAAATTGGCCAGTTACAAAAGGAGCTTAAAAAGGTAACTGAAGAAAACAACACTTTAAAAATAAGAATTGAACAAATGCAAGTGAATGACTCAACAAGACTTCAAGAATCAGTCAAACAAAAACAAAAAAATGAAAAATTAGAAGAAAATATGAAATATCTCCTAGGAAAAACAACTGACTTGGAAAATAGATCTAGGAGAGATAATCTAAGGATTATTGGATTTCCTGAAAGCCATGATGAAAAAAAGAATCTAAACACTATCTTCCAGGAAATCCTGAAAGAAAACTGCCCTGAGATTGTAGAATCAAAGGGCAAAATCACCAGTGAAAGAATTCACCGATCACCTCCTGAAAGAGACCCCAAAATTAAGACCCCAAGGAATATCGCGGCTAAATTTCAGGACTATAGCACCAAGGAACAGATTCTGCTAGCAGCTAGAAAGAAACAATTCAAATACCAAGGATCAATAATTAGAATCACACAGGATCTGTCAGCCTCCACACTGAAGGATCGAAGGGCCTGGAACCAGATATTCCGAAGGGCAAAGGAACTTGGATTACAGCCAAGAATAACCTATCCAGCTAGAATGAGCATTATGCTCCAGGGAAGAAGATGGTCATTCAATGATATAGGTGAATTTCACCTATTTCTAATGAAAAGACCGGATCTGAACAAAAAAATTCAACACCCAAACACAGAACTCAAGAGATGCATAAAAAGGTAAAAAGGAAAGGACTCTTGAGAACTTTATTTTTACTAGGGGGATACTTAAAGTTTTGGGGTATAATTAACTAGATATTACTTTGATAATATGAAAAAGAGAACTAGAGGGGAAAAGGTTGTCATACTGGGGAAAAGAGGGGAAAAGTGGTAAAATAAGATCTAAAAAAAAGGAGGTAAAAACAAGGTAAAATCACTTGAAGAGGCAAAGAAAACCTAATATAATTGAGAGAAAGAGGGGAGGGAGATGAGCATTGTGTAAATCTTACTCTCATCAGGTTGGGCTCTAAAAATGTATATCAGACATTTGATTTCACATAGAAACTTGTCTGTTGCTAGAGGGAAGTGGGAGGGAAAGGAGGAAAAGTAAGGGACAAACTAATAGAAGGGAAAATAGAAGAATCAGGGGAAAGGAGTAAAAACAGGGGGAGGGAATCTAAAGGGTGGAGTATTGTTTGGGGGAGGGGGTCATCAAAAGCAAAGTACTGAGGAGGGGGGAAGGGAGAAAGGGGAAAGGAAAGGGGAAAACATAACTTGGGTAAATAAGATGGCAGGAAATAAAGAATTAGTTATTTTAACTGTGAATGTGAATGGGATATACTCTCCCATAAAACGGAAGCGGATATCAGACTGGATTAAAAACCAGAATCCCACAGTTTGTTGTCTACAAGAAACACATCTAAAACATAGTGACACATATAGGATGAAGGTAAAAGGCTGGAGCAGAAAATATTATGCTTCAGGTGAACAAAAAAAAAAAAGCAGGGGTAGCAATCCTTATCTCAGATCAAGTAAAAGCCAAGATAGATCTAATCAAAAGAGATAAGGAAAGAAACTATATTTTACTAAAGGGTACCATAGATAATGTAGCAATATCTATACTAAATATATATGCACCAAGTGCAATAGCACACAAATTCCTAGGGGAGAAATTAAGAGAGATGCAAGAAGAAATAGACAGCGAAACGATACTAGTGGGGGATCTCAATCTTGCTCTCTCAGAATTAGATAAATCAAATTACAAAATAAACAAGAAAGAAACTAGGGAGATAAACCAATTGTTAGAAAAGTTAGGTATGATAGATCTACGGAGAAAGTTGAATGGAGACAGTAGGGAGTTTACTTTTTTCTCAGCAGTCCATGGAACCTATACAAAAATTGACCATGTGTTAAGGCATAAAAACCTCAAAATCAAATGCAGAAAGGCAGAAATAGTAAATGCATCCTTTTCAGATCATGATGCAATAAAAATCACATGCAATATAAGGCCAGGAGAAAATAAACCAAAAGTTAATTGGAAATTAAATAATCTAATCCTGAAGAATGAATGGGTGAAAGAGCAAATCATAGACACAATCAATAATTTTATCCAGGAGAATGACAATAAGGAGACAACATACCAAAATTTGTGGGATACGGCTAAAGCGGTTATAAGGGGTAATTTTATATCTCTCGATGCTTACTTGCATAAAATAGAGAAAGAAAAGATCAACAAATTGGGCTTATTATTAAAAAAAACTAGAAAAAGAACAAATTAAAAACCATCAATGAAATACCAAATTGGAAATTCTAAAAGTAAAAGGAGAAATTAATAAAATTGAAAATAAGAAAACTATTGAATTAATAAATAAAACTAAGAGTTGGTTCTATGAAAAAACCAACAAAATAGATAAGCCTTTAGTTAATTTGATAAGAAAAAGGAAAGAGGAAAATCAAATTGTTAGTCTCAAGAATGATAAGGGAGAACTTTCCTCCAATGAAGAGGAAATTAGAGGAATAATTAGGAGTTACTTTGCCCAACTTTATGCCAGTAAGCTTGATAATCTAAAGGAAATGGAGGAATATCTACAAAAATATGGATTGCCCAGGTTAACAGAAGAGGATATAAATTATTTAAATAGCCCCATATCAGAAAAAGAAATAGAACAAGCTATTAACCAACTCCCTAAGAAAAAATCTCCAGGGCCAGATGGATTTACATGTGAATTCTACCAAACATTCAAAGAACAATTAATTCCAATACTACACAAACTATTTGAGAAAATAGGGACAGAAGGTATACTGCCAGAATCCTTCTATGAGACTGATATGGTGCTGAGAGCTAAACCAGGTAGGGTGAAAACAGAGAAAGAAAACTATAGACCAATTTCCCTAATGAATATTGATGCAAAAATTTTAAATAAGATATTAGCAATGAGATTACAGAAAGTCATCCCCAGGATAGTACACTATGACCAAGTAGGATTTATACCAGGGATGCAGGGCTGGTTCAATATTAGGAAAACTATCAGCATAATTAATTATATTAATAACCTAACTAACAAAAACCATATGATTATCTCAATAGATGCAGAAAAACCCTTTGATAAAATCCAATACCCTTTCCTATTAAAAACACTAGAGAGTATAGGAATAAATGGGCTTTGACTTAAAATGATCAGTAGCATCTATTTAAAACCATCAGCAAGCATCATATGTAATGGAGACAAACTAAAACCATTCCCAATAAGATCAGGAGTGAAACAAGGCTGCCCACTGTCACCATTACTATTTAATATTGTATTAGAAATGTTAGCTTTAGCAATAAGAGAAGAAAAAGAGATAAAAGGAATCAGAGTAGGTAATGAAGAAACCAAATTATCACTCTTTGCAGATGACATGATGGTATACTTAGAGAACCCTAGAGAGTCAACTAAAAAACTACTAGAAACAATTCACAACTTTAGCAAAGTTGCAGGATTCAAAATTAATCCACATAAATCATCAGCATTTTTATATACTACCAACAAAGTTCAGCAGGAAGAGATACAAAAAGAAATTCCATTCCAAATAGCAGATGATAGGATAAAATATTTGGGAATCTATCTGCCAAGGAAAAGTCAGAAACTATACGAACTAAATTACAAAACACTTTTCACACAAATAAAATCAGAGCTAATCAATTGGAAAAATATTAAGTGCTCATGGGTAGGCACAGCGAACATAATAAAAATGACAATACTACCCAAACTAATCTACTTATTTAGTGCCATACCAATGAAACTCCTAAGAAATTATTTTACAGATCTAGAAAAAATAGTAGCAAAGTTCATTTGGAAGAACAAAAGGTCAAGGATTTCAAGGGGATTAATGAAAGAAAAGGCAGATGAAGGTGGCCTTGCTGTACCAGATCTAAAACTATATTATAAAGCAGCGGTCATCAAAACCGTTTGGTACTGGCTAAGAAATAGAGCAGTCGATCAGTGGCACAAGATAGGATATCAGGACAATCTAGGCAATAACCTTAACAATCTAGTATTCGATAAACCCAAAGACCCCAGCTTTTGGGATAAATACTCACTATTCGGCAAAAACTGCTGGGAAAATTGGAAACTAGTGTGGAAGAAATTAGGGCTTGACCCATACCTAACACCACATACCAAGATAAGATCTAAATGGGTTCATGATCTAGATATAAAGAGGGACTTTGTAAGCAAGTTAGAGGAACGTAATATAGTTTATCTCTCAGACCTGTGGAGATGGAATAAATTTATGTCCAAAGAAGACCTGGAACTCCTAATTGAACACCAGATGGATAATTTTGATTATATCAAGTTAAAAAGTTTCTGTACAAACAAAACAAATGCAGACAAGATTAGGAGGGAAGCATCCAACTGGGAAATCATCTTTACATTTAATGGTTCTGATAAAGGCCTCATTTCTAAAATATATAGAGAATTGTCTCATATATATAAGAATTCAAGCCACTCTTCAATAGATAAGTGGTCAAGGGATATGAACAGACAATTTTCAGATGATGAAATTAAAACCATCTCTAGTCATATGAAAAGTTGCTCCAAATCACTATTGATCAGAGAAATGCAAATTAAGACAACTCTGAGGTACCACTACACACCTGTCAGATTGGCTAAAATGACAGGAAAAGATAACGATGAATGTTGGAGGGGATGTGGGAAAACTGGGACACTAATACATTGTTGGTGGAACTGTGAACGGATTCAACCATTCTGGAGAGCAATTTGGAGGTACGCTCAAAAAGTTGTCAAACTGTGCATACCCTTTGACCCAGCAGTGTTTCTACCTGGCCTATATCCCAAAGAGATCTTAGAGGAGGGAAAGGGACCCACATGTGCAAGAATGTTTGTGGCAGCCCTGTTTGTAGTGACTAGACACTGGAAACTGAAGGGATGCCCATCAATTGGAGAGTGGCTGAATAAATTATGGTATATGAATGTTATGGAATATTATTGCTCTGTAAGAAACGACCAGCAGGACGATTTCAGAGAGGCCTGGAGGGACTTGCATGAACTGATGCTGAGTGAAACGAGCAGAACCAGGAGATCATCATACACAGCAACAACAGTATCACATGATGATCAATTCTGATGGACATGGCTCTCTGCAACAAAGAATTGTCTCAAACCAGTTCCAATTGTTCACTGAAGACCATATACACCCAGAGAGAGGGATATGAAATATGGACCACAACATAACATTTTCATGCTCTCTGTGGAGGTTTGCTTGCATTGTGTTGCCTTTCTCTGATTTTCTTTTTTTTTTCTTGTAGATAGGATTTTTCTTGCACAACTTGTCAAGTATTTCAACATTATTAACATGTAGTGGACTTCCTGCCATCTAGGGGATGGGAGGAGACTGGGGGTAAAATTTGTAATGGAAAGCTTTGTAAAGATCAATCCTGGGGAACTACCCATACATATGTTATACAAATAAAAAGCTTTAATAAAAAAAAAAGAAAATGTGTACACACACACACACACACATAGAGACAGATATATATATATATATATATATATATATATATATATATAAATCTGCGAGTTTGTCGAATGTCCATTTTTTTATTCAATGGTATAGACAATTTTGCTGAATTTGATATTTTTGGCTTCAAGCCTAGTTCTTTTGATTGTTAATAGATATGATTCTAGGACCTGCAATCTTTTATTGGGGCTGCTGATAAGTCCTGCACAATTCGAATAGTAGCTCCAGGACATTTGCATTTTTTTCTTGTTTCTTACAAAATTTTCCCTTTGATCTGGAGATTTTGAAATTTGGCAATAATATTCCTGTGTGTTTTCCATTGAATATATTCTTCAGGTGGTGATTGATGATTTTTTTTTTCTATTTCTACTTTCCCCTCATTTTCTATCACTCCAGGACACTTTTCTTGAATTTTTTCTTGCATTATTGTGTCAAGGTTCTTTTTTTGTTCACAACTTTTAGGCGGTTCAATTATTATATTTTCTCTTTTTGATCCTTCAGATCTGTTATTTTCTTATGTTTCACATTCTGTTCTACTTTTTATTTTTTATAATCTGTTTTGATTTGTTACTTTCAGCATAAAACTGAATTTCCAATGTCTTTTTACTGAGTTGAGCATCCTGAATCTCTTTAACCTTTGTTTGTTTTTCACTTTTTAATAGGATTAAATACTGCCTTCTTAGACACAGATGAATTATCCTGCTTGTAAAACCTTGTAGAGTTCTAGTTTTTTATTGACTATTTTATGAATTTCCCCATCATTTTTGTCAAAGTAATCTTGTTTTTTTTTTTTTTTTTTTTTTTTTTTTTTTTTTTTTTTTTTTTTTTGTGAATGTCTTACCCAGATGAGAAAATATTTGGTGCACACCAAATCTCTGAAGGCTACTCACACATTTTCTGCTCCATTGCTGCCAATCATATGTTGGCTCAGCTTTCCCTCCATGTTAGCAATGAATTTCTCTGACTTGGTAAAGAGCCACCACTTTTGCATAATGAAATTATTTAGCTTGGAGAGGATAAGTCTATAATCAGTGCAGCATTTTGCAACACACATTGCTTTCCATCCCTTTCATATCCTGTGTGTCTTTTTTCTTTACAATGTCATGGTGTATTAAAAACCAATGTTTGCTGTGAGGGTACAACTGCAAAATTTTATTCCATTTCAGTAAATGAGAGACAATATTTGTGATAAAGCATTGAGATGCACAAGTCTTAAATAGCAAGTGACCACTGCTGTTGCTGTTTCCAACTCCCAAGTTGTCCTCCCAAGGACGCTCTGCCAAGTCTGGTACTCTGTACCTACTCTGGCATTAAAGTCAACCAGTCTTTCAGCACATTGATGATGATATCATCTGGATTCATAAATCTGGATCTAGTGTCAGAGATCTGATAAAATTTTCTTTGACCTCACCAGGGTTCATCATGATGGGAACGTGTGCAATAATGATGGTGATGTGCACTTTTCTTCAAGTGCCAATAGCATTGTCATAAGTCTATCATTCACTGCTTTTGGAAGGCATAAAAATTTGTTGACTAGATTTAATTTGATTGTATAATTTATGTCAAGTTTGCAGAGCTCCCCTTCACTGTAGCCACTCCAGAAAAACATGCATCCAGCTCTGACTTTGGCCTTCATATACCAACTTTGTTTCGCTCAGTCTAGCTGTTTGGATGTGATACCTGCTGAGTTTTCTCACAAAAAGAACTGTGTCTTTCAGTTCTACTAGATTTCATGTTGTTTATAAGCATGTGCAAATTCTGTGGGTCAATAGTGAAGGAAGTCATCTTTGTTAAGGTTTTTGTACAGTTGTTAATGTTTCAACCACAGAGGAATCCCCACATGACATAGAAAACAGGCACAGTCAGGTGAAGCAGATAATTTTTAGGGCATCTTTTCTAGCTCCTTCCTCGCAGCAGGGTATGAACAATGGGGTCCTTCAAAATGATCACTCAGACCCCCAGGGAGCTGCTGAATCTCACGGCTATGAGATCTTATCAACTGAACTGTGTCTGTGCAGGGTTGTGAGTATGGCCCCGATCTGCTGTTTGATCACTTGTCTGTTGCCACAGGACTTTTAGATAGGTAAAAAAGTGGTAAAATGGTATGGGCGATATCTTTTGATTCATGCATAAATTGGACTTGTGAAACATGGTTCCTCAAATTTGTCTACTTCACTCTCTCTTCCAGTCTTTGCAGTTCAGCGGCAAGACAAAAGTCAAGATGACAAGTGATGGCTTGGGATGCAGTGGATGCCCTTTGCCTTCAATGCCTGACCAAGCTCTAAGTTCTCCAAAGCTCCTGCTTCAGCCTCTTTCATAGACACTGGAACAAGTTGTTCTCATCCACACATTCTACCAGGAGAAGTCTTCACATGTTTGAGGTAGACATCCTCCTCTCTCCCAATTCACTGACAGGTTTTAGATATCTTGTATACACTCAACCTTGTTTAACCCATCTCTCAAAATTTCTTCCAGGGGTGTGGTGACTGCTTATGCTGTAAATTCTTGGAGACACAAATGAAAGCTAGGTGAATCAATTGAACACCAAGGGTGGAAAGCAACTCTGAAAAAGTCTAAGGAGACTCCCACCAGAGGTACTAGTCTTCCTTGAACAATTCACAGTCTGATATTAAGCCCACCCATAAGGTACCTCCCCACAAATAAACAAACGGAATGCAAAAATCCCTGCAAACAAACAAAAATTAATCCAAAAAACCACCCCCACTTCTCAACCAAGTAATTCTTGCTGAGTGAGGAATATTTCCATATAGGAAGAAAAATCAAGTAAAAAATCATTTACTGATTAAGGGACTGTTCCATGTCCAGTACCATTCTGGGGGACCTCACTGTGTTAGAAGATACCCAATCCTAATTTGTTAACTTTGTTTGCCTCAGTTTCTATAAAATAAACTGGAGATGGAAATGACGAACCACTCTAGTTTCTTTGCTAAGAAACTCTCAAATAAGGTCATAAAGAGTCAGACTGCAACAACTGAATGTAAGAAACATGTGTAATATTTGGATAGAGAGAATGTAAGAGACAGGGAATTGTAAATACGGAGAACTGACTTATAAATATGGGGAATGTGTCTAATAGAAAGGCAAAGTAAAAAACTGTCCAATTGTCTACATCTTGCTATTTATTAAAACACAGATATTCTAATTGGATAGTCCATGGAAGCACTAGCCATTAAATATGCATGTGGTCCAAATTCCAGACATCTGTTATAATATAAATGAGGTCCAAGTTGTTTGCCAGCTAGACCAATTCCTGAGTGGTATTTACTAAGAGTTGATTTACAGATGGTTCATGTTGATCCCATAATGCAAAGCTTGTTTAACAAACTCAAGTGATAGTCTTTGCTCTCTTCATACTTAAAATATAAAATTGATGGTAAAAATTCATTTAGATTTGTAGCCCAATGCTTTCCAATTTAGAGACCTATCAAATAAGATTCAATTGAGTATTCTACAAATTCTGACATTTTTCATTTTTAACCGAAAGTTTTCAACTATAAGTAGTGAAAAAAGCCCTAGAATAGGAGCCAGAAGAACTGAATTCTACTTTAAGCGCTTTCAAAGAGAAGTCATTTAATTTATTATGGGACTACTGGCAGGAACTATGATAGATGCTAGGGATCCAAACAACAACAATAGAAAAATGAAAACAGACTTCCTGCCCTTGAAAATACATTCTATCACAGGAGAAAATATATGCACATAAAAGAATATACAGAAGAAATGAAAAGTCATTTCAGGGGGAAGAGGCAGGGATGTACCACAGCCAGAGGGAGATCCAATTGTTAAATTTTCAATGTGAGTCTATTTCTTAGGAATCAGCAAATGCTACAAATCTCTATTTGATTTTTTTGTTCTGTTGATTGTAGATTTAAGAAAGTTATGCAGTGATATGATAGTGAAGATAAACTTAAAAGTGTGTCATGTATCTTTTTCTCACAGAGTCAATTGTTAAACTTTTACCAGCGTGCCCCTTAGGGAAGGAATTAAGAGTTAAAAGATTAGGCAATATTTCATATAGAAATTTCACATTTGAGTTTAGTTATGTAGGAAATTTAGGTGAAGGTGAGCAAGTCATTGAATATATCTGAACTTCAATTTACTCATCTATGAAATGTTAAGGATGTATTGTTTCTCTTTCAGATTCCTTTCGGTTATCATTTTGAGTAACCTCACCTAATAATTTGTGACAATCCCTATTCTCTATTTTTCTGTGTTCCAAACATTTCTTTGGGTTAATTGAGTCCAGAGAGATTCTGGACTTGCTGTTCTGGATTTTTGATCAGCTGAGCTGAATTTAACTAAAATGTTGGTTCTTGTCATTGTAGAACTCTCAATCTAATATTATCTCTAATAATAAGGAAGAAATGTTGAATTAATATAATCACTGATCTTCAGAAATGAATAGAGGAAGATTCCCAGAGAAACTGCGGAAAAGATAAAGTGTGGATGACTCCAATTTAAGAGAAAAGACCCTTCCTCTGTGCTTAAAACCATCATTATTTGATATAGTTATTGACCTCATTCATGGAACTTCCCATTCTCAGGACTTCCATGGTGCGTGTTTCCTGTATATTGCAACTACTCAATTTGAATACTCTGATCATTTCTGTATGAGGATGCCTCCCCATAAGTGATTCTGTGAAAATTAACTACTTTGTTTGCTTCCCAGAATTACAGTGATATTGACATTTCCACCCCTCACTCACCCAGAAAATTCTAATTCACTTTATTGAAAAGAATCCTATAACTTGATCTGGTGCAGAGATGGAATAGATTTCATACAATACTAGGACACTGTCTTGACTGAAAGGGAGGACTCCATTCCATGAAGATTAGTGAATAGATTGTTCATCTATCTATGTTATTCATGTTCCTTCTCTAACTTATTTGAAAAGGATTGCGATCTAGATTCATTTTTTTATTCACACAAATATTGGGGAAAGGATGTTATAAAAAGCAATAATTATTGTTCTCTATTCGTGGCAATAATGAATGTTTTAGCACACAAGGGCATGGTCTTATATGTGGTTTATTACTTATTTTGTCCAAGACTAAAGGAAATTTTACACACACACACACACACACACACACACACACACACACACACTACTAATTTCCCCAGCTTTTTAGATATCTTACTGGAGACATTTATACAGCTTTAAATTGTGGTATCTTGAGATGCTTTGCAAATTTTAAGGTTATATAGATGTATTTATGATCATTATAGAAAAATAATTATTCTCATTCTGTTCAGGGAAGTTCAGATAGAAATGACCTTACAAGAAGACATTATCCTGCTATAATTCTAAATTTAGTTTTTCATGAGTTAATGCATGAGTGAAAAATTGTGGCATTTTGTTGTTGAATAAAAGTCCTAGTGTGTTAATTTATCTCCTATAGGCTTACAAAAAAATCCTTGGTACAATTCTTATAGCAAATAAAATGAAGGTGAAATGCATTTTATTCTGCCTACAATAATTTTGATTTCTTTTTACTAGATCTCTGTATTTTTAATTTTTTTCATAGTATGTGGTCTGGAAATCATGAGTATTTGATATGGTGATATCAATTGAAACCATTGTTCTTAAGTTTTTGTGGACTGATGTTTCAGGTTGGTGATTGTGGACAATAGTTTAATTTGTGATCATGTCCCATGTCTAGTGCAATTTATTGATTATATTCTCATGGATATTCTGAGGCATGTCTTTGGGGTCTGAGATTTATCATTAATCAATCTATGAGAAAGAGTTTTTGGTGTACTTCTAATCCTCAGGTCATGTTTTTCTAGGAGCTGAATTTTTTCAGCCTGTACTGATATGTTTCACAATTTCTAGTATTTCTGTGTATAATTTGCATTGATCCTCCAGGATAATCCTGCAATTTCTGGTGGCAATGACATAGTCTTAAATTGCCATTATAAAATGTAATGACTGTTTATGGCCCTCCATTTTCATAAAAATGTCCATATCCTTCAGTCATTTGCTTAAGGCTTGCCTACATATCATTAACTGAATTCATGTAGATATTTCCCATGGAGGGCTTTGTAATTCCACACTTAGATCTTAGCTGCTTCATAGGCTCTGGCCAGAGGTAAATTCCTTTTGGTTAAATTTTACAAATAGTTTATAGTTTGTACCTATTGTCTCCCTTTTCTTTTGTTCAGTAAAGTGATACCTGCTTTTTCCAAAAATATCTCTGAAAGTTTTTGAAAAATGTCAATCAATCTCCTTCTTCTTTTTAGATTGTTAAGTGTTCATCTTTCTATATTTGGGTTTGGGTGATGAATTTTGTAATTTATTAATATACTTTCTAAATCCTTTGTTGTCCACTTTAGAATTCTGAAAGCATATAAAATGTATATTGAGACTGGTATTATGCAGTTATTATTTGCTTTAAATGCATTTTTCTGATTGAGTTTTAATTTTAGCATGCCAGTAACACTCCAATTTAAACTAGCATTTATACAACACAGTAAGGTTTGTGAAGAACTATATTAATATTATTTCTCAATACTCTTAGGAGAATATCACTACTAGGTCTGTATCCCAAAGTAGCAGCTATTTTGTTGTGGCAAAGAATTAGACATTCAGGGGATGTCTGTCATTTGATTGTGAAGGAATGCAATTATGCTAAAGAAATATTAGAATGATTTTAGAAAAACCTGAGAAGACACATGAACTGATCCAATGTGAACTGAGAAGAACCAGAAGAATATTGTACACAGTAAAAGCAATATTACACAATGATCAACAGTTAAAGACTTAGCTATTCTGATCATTTCAGTGATCTAAGGTAATTTTTAAATAACTTTTTGTTTTTTCCAAATACATGCAAAGATTATTTTCAACATTCACCTTTGCAAAATCTTGTATTCCAAAATATTCTCCCTTCTTTCCTCTACCCCCTCCCATAGACAGCAATCAATCCAATGCAAGTTAAACATGTGCAATTCTTCTAAACATATTTCCATATTCATCATACTCCTCAAGAAAAATAAGACTAAAAGGTAAATTAAAAAATGGAAAAACAAACAAACAACAACAAAAAAGGTGAAAATACTATGCTTTGATTCACATTCAGTCTCTATAGTTCTTTATCTGAATGCAATCCAAGATAATTCTGAATAACTTAGAATGAAACATACTATCCACCTTCAAAAAAAGGACTTTTTAAGTCAATGTAGATTGAAGCATAGTTATAAAATTTTATTTTTCTTCTTCTAATCTGTGTTTTCTATTGCAACATGGCTACTGTGAAAATGTTTTTCATTACTTCAAATATATGATCTGTATCTAATTATTTACTTTTTTCAAGAAGAGGAGAGAGGGAGAATGATTATTTGGAATTCACATAAAAAGAATATCAATTTTTTTACATGTAATTGAGAATTAGTAAAATTAAAATATGTTAAAAAATTAAAAAAAATAAAAATATATTGTGGAGGAAAAGGAAAAAAAGCAACTTTGGGAGGTAGGTGGCATTATCATCCCTATTTTACAGATGAGGGAAGTACAGCCCACAGAGGTGTCCAGGGCCATACAACTAGTGACTGATCTAACACATATGAACACATGTCTTTTAAATTTCAGATGCAGTGTGCTATGTACACTCCATCAAACTCTCTCTAGGTTATATTATTGTTACTATTATACTGTATAGTATACCTTGAGTTATCAAGCCACTGGACCGGCTAGCTCCATATACATATATGTATATATAAATATGCATATATGTACATATATACCCATCTTTACATATGTCCATGCATATGTATGCATATATACACACATGTATGTATATACACATATTTTGTCAGTCAAAAAATGCTTTCCTTGGCTACAATGCCTTTGAGAATAACTACTTAAATACTCAATTTTTTTTTTATCAGAGCATCCAGCAAGCAGTATCTGATCCTCACTTGGTGACTGTGCCCTCATTCTCCCTGACAATGGGAGAAAGGCCCAGAGAACTGTTTAACTGTTTACTACTTCAAGACATTTTAAAAGGTAATGAGTGTACAAACAGCATTGGAAAAGAGCACTCTGGTAACATGGCTTAGACTCATGATAGAAAATTCAAACAATATTAGACTCAAAAAGTCAATATTAGACACACTTCTACTAAGGACCTACAAACAAACAGAGTTACTCTGTACACACATTAACAAACACAACTCTAACAGTGATGGCTGCTTTCACCTTTTCAGTCCCATAGTTTACACACAAGCCTTTGTTGACCAGCAGTTTTCATGTTTTATACTCTTTTCCCTGACAGTTCCTGTATAGAGAAGACTAGAGTAGAAGTTCTTAGATTCAGCATTCTGGGTTGGGATTAGCTCACAACACAAGAGTTGAAAAATTCATTTTGATACAGTGATATGGCTTTTTTGTTAGTAGGAAAAGCGTTTGGAGAGGATGAAAAATGAAATTCGCATAAAGATTCTCTGATTTATTCCATCTAATTAAAAGGAAGACCAAAAATCACTTATTTTGAATGCAATATAATATATGCTTTCCCCTGTCCTCCCATCATCTAACTACTGTACAATCAGTCTAAAGTTGTTTTTTAAATTTTATTTTATTTTCATTTCACTGACCAAAATAAACATTTCTATAACATAATGTAATACAAAAAATTATTGCATATGAAACTGAAAATACACAATGTACAACTTGCTATTTCCTTCAAATACACAACAAAGTTATTGTGTGCTATTTTTCCTTTTTTGTCTTCCCTTCTTCCAGCCCTAGAGATATCTACAATTAAAAACAAAATGTTTGTGTATGTATATGTATATACACACATATGTATATACATACACATATATCAATTTATTCTATACATACATCTATTTGTCAGTTCTTTCTCTGAATTCAGCTAGCATCTTTCTTTGCATACTTTGCAGTTCATCAGGGTAAAGTTTGAGACAAAGGATAAAGAAACTCAAAGGCTCTCCATCTCTCCTTCCCTTGTGGATTGCATAATCTAATGAATTTAAAATGATTAAAATCCAATATCTCCATTATTGTTCATTAAATGATAGTGACAAGATTCTTATGAAAGGCCTCCTTCAACTCTCTCACAAATAGGAGGAAATAAATTAATTCTCTCTGTGTTAGAATTCTACTTATATACTGCTTAGATTTTAGTGAATGAATCACAGAGCTAGTGCATTGAGTTTTCCATTGTTTTAAAAACCAATAATTTTCGATATTTTTAAGTTTCTATAAGAAGAATAACATCTAAATGAAAATTTAAGTAAAAGATTTATTTTTCATTGATTATTCTATGTGCTTATTATATATTACTTTTATATTTGCATCACCTGAGTCTCATACCAAGTCTATACAATGGTAATATTTCACATTTTTTAAAAGACAAGTAGTATCAAGATGAAACAGGCATAAAGATAAATTATACATATACATATCCATGACATCTAAACATCTAGGCATGTTTATATGCACATATGTAAATATGTATTTCAGTTCACTTGAAAAGTATAATCCAGAATCTTTTACTATTTAAAATGAATAAATTTATTATTTATAAATGATTTTGCTTTTTAAGTAAAGAGGCAGTGGAAACATTACTGAGTTGGCATCAGGATGTTTGGGGTTCAAATTTCACTTGACATTTGCTAGCTTTTAACCACTGACAAGTTAATTAGGCTATTCAAGCTTCAATTTTCTCACATTAACAAATGGAAAAAAAATCTAGAAATTACAAAGATTTTTGAATTGGTTTGTATTTTTGAAAAATATATTAGATGGTATGTGTCTATTTATCTTGTTCTCCTTTAAGAAAATGTTCTACATTTCTCTAAATTCAGATGGAAATGACAACTAATTTTATGCTTGTACAAAGACTAAAAATGAGAATAACCTGGAGTATCTACCTTACAGGATCAAACAAAATGATTCATGTAATTTGTGAGACTGCAATGCTATATAAATGCTATTATTAAGATCAGAATTAGATGGTTTAAAAAAAAACTTGTTAAAAAAGAGGTAAGAAGGAAGAAATGATGCAAAGCATGGGGCAAAATTCAAATAGAAATGGGGACCACTAAACTTATATATCCCTGAGGGTTGTATATTGGCTTAGAAAACAACATATTATCTACGTTCTAGTTTACTTTTCTTTATTTTGTTAAATATTTTCTGATTTCATTTTTATCTGGCTTCTGCTGTACTCTTTGGCTACATGCTTGAGTTGTATAATTGACATCTCTGGTGCATGGAATAGACAGATTATTACTCCTACAAAAACTGGCCAGGCTCCCAAAACCACCTCTTTTTTTTCTTTCTTTTTTTTTTTTTAACCTGAGACAATTGAGGTTAAGTGACTTGCCCAGGGTCACACAGCTAGGAAGTGTTAAATATTTGATCTGAGGTCAGATTTGAACTCGGGTCCTTCTGACTTTAGGGCTGTTGTTCTTTCCATTGGACCACCTAGCTGCCCCCACCACCTCTTTTCCTTCAACATGAAGATTTGAGAGAATAGGTTTAGGAAAGGGGGTCAATTGTACATGGAGGACCAATAAAGAATTATGAGGGGATATATTAAATGGTGGCTTGGGGGAAAGGAAATGTACCCTCACAGGGAAGAAATGTGTTTCTCAGTGTTCCCCTACTCCACAAACACACCTTTAACATAATTAAAAAAATTATTTGACTCATGCTAATTATATTTCTGATTATTATTATGAAACTAATTGGTATAGGATTTAGTACAATATACTCAACAAAGAGAAATATTTTCCCTTTTCTTTTCAATAAGAAACCATAAACATCACTTTTATTAATTTTTATAAACCTAACTTTAGAATTTCTTTTTTCAAATTGGCTTTGTGTTTTGAATCATTTTATAGTATTTTGCTATATACTCAAAATAAAGAAATATATTTACTTTTCTTTCCAGTAAGAAACCATAAACATATAACTTTCATTAATTTTTATATACCTAACTTTAGTTTTCTTTTTCCAAATTGACCTTTTTGTCTTGAAGCATTTTTCAGCATTTTGTTAATCAAATTTGTTATGTCCAAAGGGAATGTTTCATACTCTTACAAATGTTTGCACATCTTTTTCTTCCTCTTCATTGACCTTTTTGCCTGCTTTAGGTCATAGAATCAAACATTTCTCTTGGAGTCAGGAAGTACTAGGATGGATCCATGGCTCCTCAGCTACTTACTAGTTTTGTGATCTTTCAACCTCATTTTTTTCACCTGTAAATGGGGGTGATGACAGCACATAACACATAGGATTGAATGTGAACATTAAAATTTATTTTTAACAATGTGTATATATATGTATACATATATGTGTGCATGTTTATATGTATGTGTGCTAAATAAATGCTAGCTTTTTTTAACTGGATATCTCTTACAGATATAATTTTAGACATGCTGATTTGATTGACAAACAACAAAAAAGTTTTTTTGAAAAACACATATTGCAGTTTATGTCATAATCAAGATATTTATTTCTTTGACATTTAGGCTCTTCTAAAATCCAGTGTCAATCTATTGACCTACTTGCCTTGAAGAGGAGGCTTCAACTTAGAATACTCATTGCTTTGAATCAGAAAGCAGAAGACAATATATGAAGGCCAAAGTGCCTTTCCAATAGGCCTTCTGAATGGAGCCAAAGAAAAGAAGATATTCTCCCATTTCTATCATGACAGAGATTACTATCCTGACAACATTTGTCCATCTGCATTCAAAATAATCCAAATTAGTCTGGATATCAGATTTTCTGTAGAAAAATCTTCCCAACTCAAGAACCTCCTAATTGTTCTTGGCCCCATGCCTTTCCCAGGGCAAGTCAATAGCATACAGCAGGCAAAACCTAGGTGGGGGCTGCTCTTTGATAGGCTCTGATAATGCAATCCTCTTTCCTTGGATCAAGGTATTAAGGTTTAGGTTATTTGTATTGATTTTATGTGCTGCTGTGCAGCGTCAGTCATGCTCATATTTGTGGTTCACAAATTCCTCTTTAAAATGTCACGGGCATTTCATCTCCTTTGGCCATCAATACTGCAAATAGGAGGGTGGGTTTATTAACCCTGATGTTGGTGTCCTACCTGCTGCAGTGCAGATTCCAAAGGTACATCCTCAATGATGTGTGTGCATATCTTTCTCTTCCTCTGTGTTTTTCCTAATAATCAGAAAATGATTTTTAAAGATTTTTCCTTTTAAATTTAAAAAAAAAAAAAGACTTTTTTTCCTGGGTAGAGAAGTACAGCAAGTTGCTAGGCCCTCTAGTGGTTAATGTACTATTCTGATGTTAAAAATTCTCAAGTTTAAGAAAGAAATCCTAGGCCTAAGTTTCAAGCTTTGGATCTTTGGGTTAAACACGCATTCATACATCCATTAGCAGATGTATGCACAAGGACTTAATGTGCCAGTAAACTGTGGTTCTTGGACAAATATTTTTTTATTTTGTGCGGAGGGAAGCTTTAAGAAACTTTGTCATGGAGGTAAAGGATTTTTGGTTAATCAGGATTTCCCCCTGAGATTCTTCAGCAATTCTTACTTAAACGAATAGCTTAACTAAGCCAGCAATCAATTTTAAACGGATACTTTCAATAACACTGGGCCTTACCAAGATAGAAGACAGAAATCCACAATTATGTAAGAATAATGACTCTATCTATTAGTTAACTGTCTTTCTATTTTTATCTGTGATCCTTTCACAAACACATAGTAGGAAGAAAAATAAAACACATGTTTTCTCTTATTTCTCCACAAGCCAGCTTACTTAAGCTTTTATTATATTTGGCCATGGGACATTCAGTAAACTTACTGATGATATCAAAGAATGATTTTACAAACAGTAAAAGTTACACTATTGACACCTCCAAATTCTGGAGTATTTACATTGTGTTAGGTGCACACTTGCTCAGGGAGATTAACAAACATTACTAGAAAGGCTGTGGCCAAATCCACCCTGGTTGTTTATAAAACCTTTACAACTCATCAGCTTCCACTAACATACTGGCACTGTTCAATTACCATCACTTTTAGAGAGCCTTAGCAAAACATCCAGTGCCCATGTAAATAGACAAATCTGAAAACTAGCTGGTCTGTTGGCTTACATACTGTAGGTAATGTTTTCTTTTGCTCAAATTTGTTCTGGAAACTAATCACGCTCTGATAAAGCCATCTGCAAATATGAGAAAGATTGACATCCACATGTCAAAGTTTACACAGCCTGACCAAGTGTACATATAGTACAGATGATGTGAGGGCCCTGCTGTTCTGAGTTTCTTCAGGGCCATGTTGGAATGGAACATACACTATAACAATGCAGGCTCCTATGGCCAAGAGAAAACTAAACAGCCATGTTTCCTACCCAGCTGATATCCCAGATGTCCCATCCCCAGGATCAGATGCCTTTTTCAACATTGGCCTAAGAACCTAGATCTCCTGCAATAGCCATCTTCCAAGCAGAATTGTGGAATCAGAAATATTTTGCTAATCTCAAACACAAATAATTGTTTTCCTGCAGGTCTCTTTATCTAGGGAATGCTAAGAAGCCAATGTGGTAAGGATGCATTCTCTGCCTAGAACTGGTAATATCTCATATTTAGACTTGTAGGAAGAACTACATCAGGTGTGTACAGATACACACAGACACAGATCCTGTACTACTTGGAGGAAATACAGAGAAAGTGTTAGAAAAAACTCGTTTTTTTCCTGAAGCAACAATTATTTGAATTCCTGTTGTATACCCTTAGTAGAATGGAAAGCAAAAGCAATTTCTTTTCTTTTTTAAATGCTCAACGTTTAACACAGGGTCTTATATATGGTAGGCGCCTGATAATTTTTCTTAAATTAGATACTTGGAAAAAAACAACATAAAAATCTTTACTTACAAACAATAATATTTGAGATGATTATTGACATTACAGAGGAATTCATCATTTTACCAGAGTATTTACTATAACGTTCTTTTACAGAAGTAGTTCTTAACTGTGTGTGTGTGTGTGTGTGTGTGTGTGTGTGTGTGTGTGTGTGATGGACACCTTTGACAGTCAGATGATACCTATAGAGGCCTTCTCAGAATCATGTTTTTAATGCATAAAGCAAAAAAGCTTAGGATTGTAAAGGAAACTAATGGTTGATGAAAATAAAGCTGTCATTTATAGTTCTCATCCAAGTTCATGGACCCCTGAAATCTATGGTCGACAAATTAAAAAGCACTGCTTTACAAAATGCGCTCCTCTAATGCAATTATTGTTGTTTTAGTTATTATTATTATTATAATTATCTTATTCTTCTTATTAGTTTTGATGAAGGTGATATAGAATGGTCCTGGAACATCACTTTCCTATTATTATTATTTCATGTTCTTTGGATTGTTTCACAGGTGAATAAATATTTTGCTTTTTTTTGGTAAATGGTTCAAAGAATTGAAATATAAATTCTTTCTTAATAGGTTCCCTGAAAGGATCTTTGGAACAAGTCTGGTAGAAGAAATCATGATAGGGTTGATATATACCAATTCATATTTCTCACATAGTTTTGATTTCTTCTTCTAGGTCTCTATTTTAACATTTTTTTTCATTTTAAATTGTTTGGAAATTATGGTTATTCAATATTGTGACATATGTTAAAATGTTATTTTTACCTTTTTAGAGATCAATTTTACATATGGAGAATTTAGAGAAATAAACTTTTATTTAATAAAGCCATAGTTTGAGTACAGTTACCTATTGAATACTAAAGATTATGTTGGGGTCTGTATTTTGTCTTGTGGGAATCTAACATATGTTAATTATTTTGATTTAAACCTTGTGATGAGCAAAAATCTATTTTTCTCTTTTCAACCCATCTCTACCCTCTCATGAAAAAAAAAACAGAACCCTGATAAAATCTGTTATTTTATAAAGGACATTATTTTGGTGTACTATTCTGACCACTGATTTTTTTTCCCTTTCAAAGCATTTGGTAAATTTTCTGTGTATGTGTTTGTGCATATTTATATATATACACAGTTGCATATATGTATATACACACATATTTACATATACAAATACAAAAATACACACTATATATGTGTGTATATATGTATGTAAATACATACATACATAATGTTTCCTTGCATAATCTGCAATGATTAAGCACAGGCTAATTAAGAATAACCTTTCTCTAATTTCTGTGGTAATTATCTGATCCTGAATTGCTATCAAAATCTGTTTCATTTTTGTAAAAATAAATTGATGCTTTATTTATTTATTTGATGCTTTTTTTGGTCAACATATTGTCCATTGAGCTAATGTGATATTACCCTTGGAGGGCTTTTTGATTCCATCTTGGACTTTAGTTTATTAGTAGAATACGTGTAGAGATAAAACACTTTTTACTAACATTTGAAAAATCCCATGGTGAATTTTTTTTTAAAGGTGTCGATCTTTATTCTTGTTCTGTGAAGTAATGATTATTCATTATTTTTTAAAATTTAAAAGTGTTAAATCTCTCTATTGTGTTCATCAAGAATGTTTTAATCCTCTTCTTTTATTATCTTCCTATAATTTTTAGGGTTATGATTTTAAAAAATATTGTATAGGTTTTTATTTAGATACTGTTTAAATCTATTGTTCATTTTACTATTTCAGATAACTTCTTTCTTCTTCTATCTTCTCTTCTTTAATAATAATGAAGACATACATTTTATCAGTCAGCAAACCTTTCTTAAGTACTTATTTTATGCCCAACACTAAGCCTAAGCTTGGTGCCAGGGAAGTAAAGAAAAAGCAAAAACAGTTCTTGCCTTCAAGAAGTTGTAGTCTAATGAGAGAGACAGATATATACAGGATAGATTCATTAGCAGTAGTTTAGGTGTTTTTCTCATAACAATTCATTTGCATCCATTACTAAATCAAACCACATTTTAATTCACAGTTAAAAAAAATACAACTAAGAGCTAAATTGAACTTTGCCTCTATCTAAATATTTCTGTTGCTCATCCTTATGAGATTGAGTTAGTTAAATTGTCTTTGATCTAGTAATCTGATCATTTGACTTTCTTGCCATTTTTCTCTTTCTTGTTACCTAATAATAGATATTCAATAATATGTAGAAAGTTGTTATGTCATTATTATAAAATTATAGCCTTTTGGAATTATATCATAAAACTTTTGTTCCCAAATTGTCTTACCGAAAACAAACTATACTAGATCTTAAAATCCTGTTTCTGAAAAATATCCTCCAAAGCACTATCTTAATAATTTCATATCAAATAATAGTAAGCACATCAAGTATTAATATCAAATATTTTATTAATAAAAATAGCTAGTATTTATATGATGCTTCCTATGTGCCACATACTGTGTTAAGTGTTTTACAAATATCGTCTCACTATCCTTACATTAACTCTGGGACGTAAGTGCTGTTATTATCCTCATTTTATAATTGAAGAAGGTGAAGCAAACAGGTTAAATGACTTATCCAAGATCACACATCTAGAAGTGAGGCTTTATTTGAACTTAGATCTTCAGGCCCTGGAGTAAGGATCACATTTATCCATTCTTCATACTTTCATATAACATAATTACTGATATGAATGATTTCAATCTACTTATACCCGGATTATTTTTAATATTTTAATATTCTAAATTGTCCTATCTTATCCATCTTTTATTCCTCACTCTCTCTTTATGATCAGCCTGCTCTATTTTCTAATCATACTTTTGCTATATAGCATCTGTTATTTAACTTTTGTAAGTAAAATATATATGGCGATATGTAATAAGCTACTTATGTTTGTAGTGAAAATACCAAGAATATGAAAAACTCTGGTTCTAGGAAAATGCATAGAGACTGATCAAATGCCATATGGGTTTAAGAAAGGGTGTCAATCCTTGTCACCTATTTCTTGTCGTTCAGTCATTTAAGTCATGTCTGATTCTTAGTCCATTTGTGATTTTCTTGCCAAGATGCTGTAGTACTTTGCCTTTTCTTTCTCTTTTTTAGATGAAAAACTAAGACAAATTGAGTTAAGTGTCTGAAGTCAGATTTGAACTCAAGTAAAGGAGTCTTTTTGACGCCAGATTGAGTCCTCTACTCACTGAAACACTTAGTTGCTCCCAAGTCACCTCTATCCAAAGGCAGTTATATGTCCCCTAAAATGGTCATTGCTAAAATGTGCCTTATAGCTATTCTATTTACTTTTGAGTTTTGTTTGTAGGAAGACAGCCTCCTTTTTTCATGATTCAAGTTGAGAATTAATAAGATGCTTTGCTGTGTGGCACTTTAAAAAATAACATCGAAAAATGATCATTAGTCTTGCTTCTGAATAAAAAGGATTTGCATTTGGCTTTCATTGTGCAAACAGGGCTTTTGTTGATTTACCAATAGGACTTAATACTTGGGGTTTTGGATTAGATTCCAGAAGTTGGCAACTATGCTCTAAAAATCTAAACACAGAAGAGAGAAAATAAATCTCTAGCTCCTACTTACAAAAAAATATTTATGCCAAATTGAATGAACTTCCTATCATGTTGGTTAAGAGAACAATGCCATTCTTAATCTAGTGTCCTGCCATGGATTATGTGGCTTGGTAGCCTGTTGAGGGTTGAACCAAGTTGAAAAAATTGCACAAAAAATGAATCACGCTTAACAAACTGAAACTAAACGAAATTTTCAGAATCCAAGCCCTTATTGAGAACTTGGGACTTTGTGAAAGATTCTTGCCCTTGCTTATCATTCTCCTTTATCCCTAATGGAAACACTCCTATCCTCTGATGGATCTTATCATCTACTTCTTGCAGATTTTCTCAATGCTCTAAGTGTTCTCTTAGTCTTTCAGTTCTCGGAAAGATACATTCTGAAAAGAATACTGCTTTTTAATATTTTACAAACATCCATAATGATAGAATCTCTTTTAAAGTTTAATCATAAGATTGATCTTAAAGCTTCTAAGGTTATTATAAGGTTCTAGTCATAGGGTAGGTGTAGTTGCTAGAGAATTAATTCACAATTACTTCTGAAAATTAATTTGGGTAGTCTTATTTTATGACTCTCTTTAAAGAGTTGTGTTGAGTATTCATATTGTTACTACAATGGGAAATGAGAAAATAGTACCCAGATTCAAAACCATCTAGGAAATACATTTGCTTGGATTTGGGAATCTTTAAATTAATAAGGAATCACATTTTCTGCATGACAATGTTGATGACATTCACATAGTATTTGCTAGATACTGTACTAAAAGCTTTACAGAAGTATCTCATTTGGTTCTCAAAAATTCTTTCTGATCCAGCTTGATATGAAAAAAAAGATTGATATGTAAATCAAATAGCAAGTACTGGTGAAAGGATTTAGATGGGAGATGACCAACTGTTATTCATGTAATATATAAGCAGTTCCAAAATATTGAAGGATCCTTAAAGTATTCCTTTAGAACCAGAGACATTGTTCTGACATTTTGACTGTCTTTTTTATCCTGAAATTTCTACCAAAAAGAGGTGCTTCACATTCTGATTTACAAGACCTCCCTGGGTTTTTTAGTTACTTTTAGTTAATTTCTGTCAACTTTTCATCTTACATATCTATTTATCTATCTATCTAGATATTTATTTTTCCAGTTCCCTGCTCCCCACCTCCAAATTCTCCTATTAGTGTTTCTGTATATTTTGTCCTTTTGCTTCTCTCTTTAACTTCATGTGTTTTCTACCTGGTAATGGGATCACTAGTTCAAAGAATATGAATGACTTAGTCAAAATTTGCTTGCATAATTCCAAATTAGTTTCCAGAATGGTTATAGTATCTCAGTGTCTATCTTCCCACAATCCCTCTCTCATTGCTTATTTTCCACTTGTTTTTATCAGTGATATTTCCAGACCATAACTGGCTTCCCTTCCAACCATTTGTCTGTGGGTTTTTTCCTCTCCAATGGAATAAACACATTGAAGGCAGGAAAAGGAATACAGATTTTATTTTATTTTATTTTAAATACTGATTTTAAAAACACAGACAAACCTTTGTATGTGTATCACTAGCATCTAGCACAATACTCTTTTGAAAATCAGAGTTGTTTAATTCAAATTTTTTCTTATTAATTGTTTCAAAATGGTTTCCTATGGTTAATTTGTAATTCTTCTTTTGAAAATTATATATCCCAGGGGTGGCTAGGCAGCTCAGTGGATAAAGCACCAGCCCTGAAGTTGAGAACCAAGTTCAAATCTGGCCTCAGACACTTAACGCGTCCCAGCTGTGTGACCCTGCACAAGTCATTTAACCCCAATTGCCTTAGCAAAAAAAAAAAAAAAAAATCCATATGCTTTGTGAATTTTTCTTCTGGTTCTATGTATTCATATTAATTCTGTATATATTTTGCATATTAAACCAATACTAATAACATTTAATGTAAGTATATCCGTCATGAATTGTTTTTTTCTTATTCTATTTTAATAAATTTAATTTTTGCAAAATGTTTCAAATTTACTTCATCAAGATTATCCAAATATCTTTGTTACTTTTATCTTTCGTAGTTAAAAATTATTCCCTTACCAAAGTTATCAAAGTTGCCTAATCTCATTCTTTTTCTCTATTTATAAAATTCAACCTCTTATTTTCATGAATAAAATTTGAGTTTATGACATATCGTATAATATGTTGATCTGAATTTAATAATCTGAACTAAGCTGCTTTCTGGTTTAGCATTCTTCCAAAATGAAAGTACTTTCCTCAAGAATTTATGCTCTGAGGCAGATTTCAAAAAAAAATTTGGAAAGACTTGTATGAACTGCTGGAATCAGAAAAACACTATACACTGTATCAGCAATTGTGTGATGATCAATTATGTATAACTTAGCTTTCCTCAGCACTACCATGATCCAAGACCAAGTACAATGAACTCATTAGAGAAAATATTATCCACATCCTGATAAAGAACTGATGGATTCTGAATTTATATCAAAGCACATTTTTTTGGTCTGTTTCTTCTTTCATAGCTGTGACTAATATGGAAATACGTTTTACATAATTCACATATATAATCTATATAAAATTACCTTTTATTTGAGGAAGAAGGGATTGGAGGGGGAGGAGGAAAAAAATTGAAATTCAAAATTTTGTAAAAACGAATGCTAAAAATTGGCTTGACATTTACCTGGGGAAAAATAAAATTCTATTAAAAAGAATTTGTGCTATTTAGTTTTTCAAAAAGAGACTATTTTCTGATTTTATTTGTTATGATGATTATTATTTTAAAAAAATTTGTAAAGCAGTTGGGTTTAAGTTACTTGTGAAGGGTTATACAGCTAATAAGTATGTCTGATGTCAGATCTGAACTCAGGTCTATCTGACTGCAGGCCTTGTACCATAAGAAAGTTTGATATCCAGTGATCTGCTTTATATTGCTTCTCATTATTTCCCTGGAAATTTTACACTTTTTCTTCTTCCATTGGAATTTTATTATGATTTTTGTTTCATTCATGGTAATTTGACTGAAACAGTTTTCAATCTGTAAATTATTTCAGTAATATTATACATTTTATAATATTGCCATGATCCAGTTATGAAGATAGTATGTTTTTCTTTCCATCCATCCATCCATCCATCTATCTATTCATCTATCTATCACCATCATTATCTCTTGTCTGCTTATATTTTTAAAGAATATTTTTATCCTAATACTCATTTGAAACTTAAATTTTTTCAGAATATGGGTAGATTGACTGCCAGATATATTATTCATTTTCTATTTAGTTCGATTGAAATTTCTATTATTCTAATTTATTTCATGGGTTTTCTAATACTGCATAGTAAGGTTAATGCTTTCTGTATTTTTGCTGCATTACTGAAATTGTTAATTATCTCAGTTTCTTTGCTTATTCTCTGGGGTTTTCTGAGTAAACCATAATGTCTATCTGTAAATAACAAAAATTCTATGGATTTGCTTCCCATATTGCTATTTATAGTTTTAATCATGAGTTTTTGTCTTATTGCTATACATAGAATTTTCAGAACCGTAAAAAATATTATTGGGGCAGCTAGGTGGCGCAGTGGTTAGAGCACCAGCCCTGAAGTCAGGAGGACCTGAGTTCAAATCTGGTCTCAGACACTTCCTAGCTGTGTGACCCTGGGCAAGTCACTTAACCCCAATTGCCTCAGCAAAAAGCAAAAAAAAAAATATATATTATTGGAGGGCAATGGGAGTAGCATTTCTACCTTTATCTATCTAATGTTTCTCCATAAAAATACTATCACTTGATTTTAAATGTATGGTTTTGATATTAAAGGAAACTTATGATTACTGCATATTTTCAAGAAATTTTCTTGTGTAATTATATAGTTTTAAACTGTTATTCATTTGATTCATTGTTATATTTTCCTCTAATCTTGAACTATCCTTCTCTGTTTGGAATCCAGAAATTATGACATATATAATATGATATACTTTAATATGTAACACAATATTATATTTTGTATATAATCTAGTATATTTTGTTATATCATAGTATATGACATTGTGCTACATTATATGACATTTCTTATTACATGAAAGGTCCTTTACTAGGTGTTAGAGATAGAAAGATGAAAACTCATAAGGCAAACTGTAACAATTATATGCTTTTCACTCTTTGACTATTAAAAAAAGGGAGGTCAGGAAAGTTTATTTGCAGGTAATGGATTTTAGAAGTGATATTTCTCTAGGCTGCATGCAGAGAATGAAGAGTGAAATTGACAAGGCAGTTTAACCCTTTCTCACTTTTTTCATGTAAATCTATATCAATTGACACAAGTCACACAAGGTCAAATGGTATAGATTTCAATTCCTGATGGTTATTTCTGTACTTAGACATTGGTGATCCCCCAAAATTAGGGACCACAGTTGAATATTCAAACAAATTATGAAATATTACTTGCTCTCTGATGATCACTGTTACTTAATTAGTTAAAACCATAAACTCCAAAGTACATAACCAACCCTTTCATAAGCAGGTCCTGTCCCTATTTTGAGAAATGCTACATAGTGTTGAGATAGAAACATCAGTTTGTCTGAGTTTGTGAGCTTCACATTTCCCTTTAGAGTAAAATAAATGTCTTATATGACTAGTTCCTATGTAAGTTTTGAAGAAGAATTGCAATTAAATGTTCACTTATTTTTTCAGATTTCTTTAGTAATGTTCAGTTAGAACTGAAGATTGGAAGGGATATTTCATTAAAATATCTTGACATGAAAAAATTCTATTTCCCAATTTCAACTCCTTGGCTAATTTCCAATGTCCTCTATAGCCAGTGGCCACTATGTCTTTCCAGCCTGATCACATATTTTCCCAGCCAAACTAGGTAGCTCTCTGCTCCATCCACATGTAGAGTGCATTCTTCAATCTCTGTACTTTTGGTTAAGCTGTTTCTTGTACCTAGAACGAATACCCCTCCTCTCTTGCTCATTGCTGAATACTTACCAATCAAACTCGAAAGTTGACTTATTTAGGAAACCTTTTATGAATCGCCGTCCTGCATCTCTTAATCCTCCAATAGGTAATGTTCTCCTCTTCCCCATACACATATTTCAGGATTTTGTTTGGAAGTTTTTATTTTCTTATTAAAGCTTTTTAATTTTCAAAACATATGCATGGATAATTTTTCAACATTAATCCTTGCAAAAATTTGTGTTCCAATTTTTCCCTGCCTTTCCTCCCAACCCCTCCCTTAGATGGCAAATAATCCAACATGTATTAAACATGGTAATATATATGTTAAATCCAATAAATGCATACATATTTATACAATTATCTCACTGCAAAAGAAAAATCAAAAAAGGAAAAAATGAGAAAAATAAAATGCAAGAAAACAACAAGAAAAAAATGAAAATGCTATGTTGTGATTCCCTCAGTTCCCACAGTCCTCTCTCTCTGGGTGTAAATGACTTTTTTCATCACAAGATCCTTGGAATTGGCCTCATTGTTGAAAAGAGCCACATCCATCAGAATTGATCATCGTATAATCTTCTTGTTGCCATGTACAATGATGTCCTGGTTCTGCTCATTTCACTTAGCATCAGTTCATGTAAGTCTCTCCAGACCTCTCTGAAATCATCCTGCTGATCGTTTCTTATAGAACAATAATATTCCATGACATTCATATACCATAATTTATTCAGCCATTCTCCAACTAATGAGCATTCACTCAAGTTTTGGGAAATCTTTAATTCATTCATCAGGGCATCTAGATAGCACAGTGGATACAATGTCAGGCTTGGAGTCAGAAGTACCTGAGTTAAAAAACCTACCTTAGATACTAGTTGTGTGGCCTTGGACAAATCATTTAACCCTGTTTGCCTTGGTTTTCTCATCTGTACAATGAACTAGAAGAGTAAATGGCAAACCACTCAAGTATCTTTCCCAAGAAAATCCATAAAGAATTGAATGACTGCTTGACTAAACAACAACAGAGGGATAAAGCATTCATAGTAATAACAAAGATGTAATACTTAGGGGTGAATGCTATGATGTTCTTAGAAGAGAGGATATGTATTGAGGATTTGTAAGAAGTAAAGAAGTAAAGTAGGTAGATTTAGGTAGAATACCTCAAATGTCAGATTAAGCAATTTAGACTTTCTCCTATGGCATTGGAGAGTTGTTTTGTGATCAAAGGAATGTCATGATAACCATGATATTTTAAGAAGAGAGAATGAAAGATGAATTGAATGAGGCATGTTGGAGTGAGGGAAAAGGATACTGGTAAGAACTGGGACAGAAGGGCTCTCATTAAATTATGATGATGATGATAATGACAATAATCGACACCTTTTTAAGGTTTGAAAAGTGCCCCACATGTTATTTCATTTTATCTTCTATGAGGTAGGTTTTGTTTGCTTTTTAAATTTGAGGAAATTTGTTCTTGCTCATATTTACATGCTTAGTAAGTAGTTGAGTCCAGAGTAGTATACCATTCACTGTAACATCAGCACTGATGAGAAAGGACTTCTGGCATACAGATGATAGAGTGGGCATGGAGATCTGATGAACATACAAACGTAACTAGTTTATCTGGCTGATGCAGTCTCTTCAGGTAGAGGATGCTAGGGAGTTTGTTTCAAAAAGAAAAATAATGACATATAAAAGTACAAGAGTCAAAATTAATTTTTGATGTAAGAACTATGTTAGTGCTTTAAGGAATAAGAAAGGAATCTTCAGGAGTGGGACCTTCAGTTGGTCAACTGACTCTTCAGTTGGGATCACAGACTAGTTAAAATAAAAAACTCACGTGGCAATCATGCTACACTTGGATGTGAACTTGTGTGTGTGTGTGTGTGTGTGTGTGTGTGTGTGTTATACTATATAGGAAAAAGCCAAAATGTGTAATTACACTAATCTTTGAGACTACAATAATGTAGGGGAAATTGTCCCCTTGAATTATTATGGAAAATGTTTTCATTTTATTCTTTCTATATCACTAAAGAAAATATCCCTTTGTGAAAAACTATGGAAGGCTAAGTAATTAAACAAAACAGGGGTATTAAAAATGACCCTCTGCTCTGTAAGAAAAGACCAGCAGGCTGATTTCAGAGAGGCCAGGAGAGATTTGCATGAACTGATGCTGAGTGAAACGAGCAGAACCAGGAGATCATTATACACAGCAACAACAATATTATATGATGATGAATTCTGATGGACATGGCTCTTTTCAACAATGAAATGTCTCAAACCAGTTCCAATTGTTCATTGAAAAAAGCCATATGTACCCAGAGAGAGGGATATGAAATGTGGACCACAAACATATATTTGCTTGCATTGGGTTTCCTTTCTCAGATATTTTTTGTTCATGTAGATATGATTGTTCTTTCACAGCAAGATAATTATGGAAATAAGTATACATATATTCAACTTGTCAAGTATTTTAATATAATTAACATGTAGTGGACTTCCTGCCATCTAGGGGAGGGAAGGGGACTAGGGGGGGAAATTTGTAATGGAAAGCTTTGTAAGGTTCAATGTTGAGGAACTACCCATACATATGTTATGCAAATAAAAAGCTTTAATAAAAAAAAAGGTTGGGGACAAAATAGTTAAGGTAGGTACTGTCTAATAAATCAGAATATTTGCCAGACTTTAAAAAAAAGAGATAAAACAAAAAAAATAAAAATGACCCTCTAATAATAAGAGGAAAATAGACAGTCGGGGTTAAATTTATACCAGTTAGAGAAGAAAAGCTCCAACCTCTAGGGACTATTCTCTGAAACTCATGAGGGGATGATATTACAGGCCTTACCTGTAACTGAGATAGTTGGCCAGAGCCTGTGCATTACACATGGAATAAGTTTCACATGAAAGGAGCCTTCTTTGTTCTCAATATCAGCCTGCTGATCTGACTTTTCTTATATCATGACAAAAATTTCCACAAAAAGTGTCTTTCTAGATTGAATACTTACTTTAAAAATGGTTAAACATATATACATGCATACATACACACATGTATGTATATAGGTATATGTACATATTCACAGATACATATATAGAGAAACAACACACATATATCATCACAATATATATGTGTGTATATATATACACACACACATATATGTGAAAAAAAACCAAACTTTTCCCTTCCTCTATGCATATCTACACATCCACAAATTAACAAATACCTTTAAAGCTAAAAACAAATTGATAAATATTTTTGTTGCTCTTTCAATGGGACAATTATGAAAACTACATAAAGAAAATATAGGGAGATGTAATAAAACCATTTTATAACAAATATCCAGAAGGTATCATTGTTTCCCCTGAGTGTATTTTGTTCATTAGTCAACTGACAAATCTGTTTCAGCATCTGTGGAGATTATAATGCTTCAGTATTTTAAAGGATCCGGAATTTAATTCACAGATACAGATCACAATTCTTTCCATAACTTAGCAGAGAATTACATGACTTGCTGTGGCCAAAAACAATTCATCATTGGGTGATGAATTCTCTGATGATGAGATTTTCAGAATTAATTTATGCTAGTTTTCAGACAACAAATAATTTTGTTTGTCTCTGGTACCATATTGAAACTTTTCTATCTGAGGAAAACCTTCCAGAGCTTGCATTTAGTTGAAAAACCTGACAGACTTAGAGTTAGCTCCATACCATGAATACTTTAGTATTATTATCTTTTAAGTAGGTGATACAAAAAAAAATGTACCCAGACTTCAAGGTATTTGTCAATCTGGGGAAGAACAAGTGTTTTGTAGGCATATAGAACTTTAGAGTTGGAAGGGACATCATAATCCATCTAGTTCAATCCTCATTTAAAATAAGTTGTCATTTGCAACATGACCAAGTCAGCCACCCTTTGCAAGAATTCCTCCTAAGCAATCCATATAGTTTGAGCAGTCTCTAGATGCTAGGAAATTCCTCCACCTAGTCCTTGTTGTTATTGTGGTTGTCCTTATTCCTTTTTTCCTTCTCCATTTTCTCCTCTTCCTCCTCCTCCAACCAATTACCCCAACTCACTTAAAATAATAACAAAATCCTCTAGCTGATATCTTAAACAAGCAGTACCTCTACTTGAATTAATTAGTAAAAGGCATTTCAACCAAACAAGTTTTCATTCTAGCATTCCAGTGCAATGGGAGAATTTGTCATGGATATTTGAGATAATGTTTTATAATAGCTATTTTTGCTATACCTCCCTTAGCAAATAATTCCTTTCTAAAAGTTAAAGCTGAATGACTAATTGACATCATGGGGAAGGGAAGCATGTTGGGTGGAATGTTGTGATTGATAGTAGTAGAAAAGAACCTCTAACACAACAGGATTTCTCCCTATGACTTGAGAAAAGCCTTAGTAGTTGCCCTCTGGAAACATAGCCTGCATATGTGAATGGAAGTTGGAAAAGTTCCTGAGTATATGATTTACTGACATCAAACCCAAATGCGTTTCTTTGTAACACTCTCCTATTGCTCATAATTCTGTTGCCTTGGGCTAAATAAAACTCAGACTTTCCAGCTTTTCAGTGTTTTTCCTTTAGTGTGATACTCATATATGAAAACTATGCTCTGGATCTGATCTGATTAAATCATAGTTCAGTGGGATTATCATCTCCTTATTTCTAAAAGAAATTAGAAAAGGAAAAGATGATTGTCATCTTGGGTTTTATTAAAAAGTTTTCACGAAAGAAAAATTTTGACTTTGTTAAAACACAAGTTTTAGATTATTGGAAAAGAGTCAAGAATATAATATAGATGGAGTAACAACAAGGGAAATAAATAGCACATTTGAGCACTGGTGTGCTTGGAGGATAATGAAAAGATCACATGAACTACAGAATATTTTTAATAGATCTTGGCCATGTTGGATATGTTGGTAAGGATGCAAACCTACTACTGAGAAGCATGGGAGCTTTGACTTGCTCCGTTTCTAAAATGAGCCACTTTACCTTTCCTTAGGCAACCTATTTGTCTGCCTGCTCCTGAAGCTTCACTATATTGATGCTCAATAAATGTCAACATCTGTCTCTAGGATTCACTGCAGCTTAGAATTCTTGAGCTGATTCTGAGAGATCTACCAGCCTCCGCTTCCTTGGTAGCTGGGATAATAGACATGTATCACTATTCTTCCTGGCTGAATTATAAATGCTTAAGCAGGAAGGTGACATGTTTTAGAGAAGATAAAAAATGAAACAGTGTTCAGGACAGATTAATGGAGGAGTGACTGAAAGCAGGCAGACTAATGAGGTCCTCACTATAGTAGTCTGGGCAGGAAGTAAGAAGAGCTTTGGCAAAATCACAGCACCTGAAATAGAAAAAAAAATTCTGAAGGAAGACCTAACTTAATGTGATGTGATACAAACAATGATGGAAAGGAAGATAGGAAAAAATGACTCTCCAACACTGGAGAGCCAAAATAAATGGACAAAATAAAAAAGAAGAGTAGATGTAGAGGGATTAAGTTGATTTGATTTTGGTGATCCTATAAGGCCATTGAGGTTAGAAGGTTTCCAAAGGGCATGAGGGTAGCCTGCACTTTTCGTAGGTTCATGTCAGAAAGACTGACCTGCTACCTCCATATATCTACTTAGTTTAACATCACAGGGATTCTCTCAGACTGCTTTGGTAGGTAGCGCAATAGTACATACTTATCTGTACATATAGATACATAATAAGTATATGCATGCTTATGCTCTCTGTTTTTAAAAGTTTAAATAACTGCTAGTAAAATGCACATTCATTTCTGTCATTTCCCTTCCTCCCCCCTCCCAAATTCAGTCCTAACCATGGAATTATGAAGAAACAAAAGGATTCTTTAAAAAAGTATTTTCCTTGCTATACTTTCGAATTTCTCTGCAATATAAATGTAAGACCAGTCTGAATGATAAACAAAGCTAGTCTACCCGACTTCAAAAAACAAACAAATAAACATAAAGGCAAATGATGATTTCCCTGTAGAAATTTTACTTGGGAGCTAAGTTATGGAGAGCTTATAGAATGCGGATATTCATGCCACCCAGACTGGCAGAAAATTCAGTGTCTACTAGTGCGTTGAGTAAACCAATCCAAATAAGGAAATACTCTAAGTCTGGCTAGAGATTGTAATGAAAGGAGATAGTTACATAGTGTTGAGAATATCTTTTACCTGCTTCTTAACAGACAGATACACAAACACAAAATTTTAAAGTGATAATGCTGTTTTAAATTCAAATAGATCTATAATTTCATTGATCTGGGCATTTTCTTTAATTTAGGTTGTAACATTTCTGTGACTGTTGTTTATAATCTCCTATAAATCTGCCAAAAGGGATTCTCCCAACATGTTGTTGGCCTTTTTAAAATTCTCCTGACATTTCAAGAATACCAATAAAGCACATGGGCAGTCTATCAATTATCCTTAACTCTCAGCATTTTTTTATAGCACAGGCTCTATAGCTACTTTTTCAACCTCCACACTCACTGACAAGTAAGGTCCCAGAAAAAGACTTCTACATTTCTTCAGGGCTACGAGGTTAGACCCGATGCTTTGGAGAGGTGTATATATGCCTTTCCAGTGTGATTATTTATGAGTGTTCTCATCCTTTATTATCCACGGGTGATTACTAAACTATCTTTTAGAAAGTTAGTTAATAAAGCAGTGTACAGTAAGGATTGTTACAAAAAAATTCCGACAACTATGACAACCTTCTCTCATCAGTGTATATAGAATCAAGGGGAGAAGTGGATTTATATTTAGAAAGCACATGTTAAAAAACAAACAAAAAAAACTTTACATATAACTCTTGGAAATCCTTTTGCTGAAACTTATCCTTAGGTATGATGTAAATTTCTGATAGATTTATTTTATCTATGCCCAGTATGGTTTATCACTACTTTAAGTAAGGTGGGCTAATTGTTTTGACCAATGTTCACCTTTTATATTATTTTTAGATTGTTGTTGAGTCATTTAAGTCATGTCCAATTTTTTGTGAACCTATTTGGAATTTTCTTGATAGATACTAGAGTGATTTTCCATTTGTTTCTCTAGCTCATTTTACAGATAAGGAACTGCAACAAATAGTATTAAGTAACTTGTCCAGAGTCACACAGATATTATATGTCTTAGATTTGAACTCAGATGCTGCTGACTCCAGGGCAGGCATTCTGTGCATTGTACCACCTATTTGCCATTTATTTGTGGACATCTTTTTCACTGATTTTCATTGGATTCTTTAAATGTAATATATTAAAGCCTGTTCATTCACATCATATTCCTTTCTGTGGTTCTTAGGGGTAATCTTTGACTTCAGTTCTTTAGAAAATGTAGTGTTACAATATTCACAGAAGACCTTATACAATATATAGAGAAAGTAAACCCACATCTCCATCTTATTATTAATTAATGAGTCCCACTGCAGTGTTAAAGGCAGAATATGCTTATTGAGACAGCATTCAGAATCTTTGTTCTATAAATTTTCAAAAAAAATTGAATTTTTTTCACCAATGCTTTCTTCTCTTATCCAGTTTCCTAAATTAGTCCCTTTTCTTTTGTTTGTTATTCAAAGCACAAGAATGTTCCAACGACTATAAGCTAAGAAAGAGCAAAGGGATTTTAGGTGGAATATTTTAACCTAAGGAGTATGTCCTCCTGCAGTGTGGTCATATTGCTAGCTTAGTAGGTTAGGTTCATAAATAGAGAAAGAGAGACTCACACACTAGAGTAGGGAGGATTTGGGAGATTTGAAAAAATTATTTCTCATCAGACATAATAGATAAGACTAGGAGAATACCATTTTCATTGCATATTATGTTACTCTCTTGGTCAAGTGGGGTTAGGAAGCAGACTATTCTGAGAAATGATTCTTATTTTTAAGTTTAGAATAATGTCCCATAACCTGTGTTTAAACTAATACTTATTTGAAGAAAAGGAATTTTCTTTTGAGAGGAAGCATGCTAAAGCAGGAAAGATTGCTGCTGCATTTGGAATCATAAGACCCCAAGTTAAGCACAATCAGTAAGACCTTAGACAATTCACTAATCTCTCTTAGTTTCCTCATTTGTAAAATGAGAAAATTTGACTTAGATAAGGTCATTTTGTGCTCTGACTTTTTTTAAAATAAAATTAAATACAAAATTCCCCACAAAATTAAAAAAAAACAGAGATTTAGATTGGGACAGGACTTTAGTGACCATTTAGTCCAACCTTATTCTTCTTTTGATGGCTGAAAGGATAAAGTGACTTGTGAAAGGTCACACATGCAAAAGTCATACAAGTAGCAGAGTAAAACTTCAATTCCAGGTCCTCTGACTCCAGATCCATTATTTTATCTCTTTTCCCACCTTCTCTCCAGATCTTTAAAAGTAAAAACAAAAATATTCAGAAATCCCTTTTGCCTTCTTTTGTCAGCCTCTACCTGGAAGGAACCACTTTCTTTAGAACTATATTTGGTATTGATTTTCATTACCTAGTCAAAGTTGTTTTTACCTTTATATTAAAAACAATAATTTAAAAGTTAGTAATAACAATGTGCCTAGCATAATAAAAATAATGTATTATGTTTATTTCACTAGAAGAATGAAAAATACCCTTCATTATAATTCAGAAAGACTTGTTAGGTAGGATTTCCAAATAAAATTGAAGTATTAAATCCATCTTGTAATTTCTGTATTTCTAAGACCTAACTTAATACAAGATGTATGCACATCTCCATGAAAATGATCAAGTAACTTATATTTAACAACTTCTGGGACTCTGTCTGGCCAAACTGGTAACAGGAACACTTGTCCCATGGAAAATTCTCATCTGAATATGCCAGTCTGGGATATGGCCCAGGCTGGCTGCAAGGAGCAAACCCCTAATTGGAAAACTTAAACTGTGTCTATATAAGCATGGTGAACCAGATGTGAAAGCATATGCTTAGGTTGGCCTAATTTACTAGGGGTCATCTTCATGCTGTGATAGCAGCCAGGACAGAAATTCTGGATATTAGCCCCCAGCATGGTGCTGCTGTGTCAATAAATCTGAGACAGCCAGAGCTGGCTGAATGTTACATGTCTAGTATGCTTCTCTGTTGGATTAAAGACGTGACCATAGACAACATATTTAACTAATTGGTGGATCTCATTTCTCCCTCCTATTTAAATGCTGCCTTCATTTAGGCATCTTCTTCTATAACAATACATGGATTTTGCAGCACTCTTAATTATCAATTTGGATAGATACATGAGGAAAGAAGCCAAATGATAATTTTTAAAAATTAGTAATAATTACAATGTGAATAGCACAGATGAAGTCATCTTTCATATTTATTTCTCAGAGCATCCAAGAATACAAATGGAAGGATACAAAATATGCCAGGTAATGGCCTTATGAGGCTCATGGTCTTAGCAGAGTCAACTCTTAACCATCCAGCATAATATCATTGTCTTTGTGACAAAGACTAAGATTTTTTTTTTTAATTTTTTGTCTTTTATAAAACAATAAAAAAGTTTGTTGCCTAAAGTACAATCTGATTCACTTTTTGCCTTTTGGGAGCTTGACTAATCTTTTGCCTGTTTGATATTTGCTTCTTCTTCTTCTTCTTCTTTTTGTTTCAGTTTAATAGAAATTCTGCATGCAGGTTCATACCCCTGCTATTAGGTGTTCAAGGATCCTTGTTGAAAAACACATCAGCATCAATCATTGTCTAGGACTCCTTAAAAAACAAGCTTGATAGATAGACTAGCAGCCAGCAAAGCTTCCTCTCCGCCTCCACAGCATGCTGCAATTCAATTAGTCATGGTCAGAGGGTAGCATTATTATTCATACATTACTGATTGTTCCCAAAGCAAACAGCACTAGGATGGGGTCTGTGATCCTTCCAAAGCCCTTAGAGGGGACACAAAAGATGAAGCTTGGGAGATCCCAGGGTGGGACATTTGGTCTAAATTCTGATCTTCTTTGCAAGCTTCCCAATCAGATCTTACTGGTTTTGATTTTTTTTCCATATCCCTTAAAGATAAGTGTCCTATTTATGCATACAAAAAAACAGCAGGGCTATTTTATTCCTAACAATGCTGGATAGTCCTTCCCACCCAGATAACTATCCTTCTCCTCTCCATTTACTCTGGGAAGTTAAAACTTAAAGTGTTATGATTCAACATCACTGAAGTCACTAGTCATATAACAGATCAATGGGACTGATCATTTGTGTAAATAACCAAAATTGAAATAAAGAGTTAACATTTAAATTTTACAAAATGACAAAGAATTTGAACTGGGGTAGTGAGTCATTTGTTTGTTTATTAATACTGATGAGTTTACATGAATTTATTATAAAAGCCAACTTTTCTTTTATAAAATTGAGAAGTCACTGAAATGACCCAAGCACAGAGGAGTGAGAATAGAATTATATGCTCAATCAAAAAAAGGAAAGAAAGAAAAAAACAAGAAAGAAGAAAGCAAAAAAGATGAAAGAAAAGAAAGAGAAAAGGGAGAAAAGGGATAATTTTAGAATAGAGTTACCAATGGGACAAGGTCCTCCTCCCAGACACATAGCTTAGTCTTTTAAGATCGCTACCAAGGCACCGGTTTTTCTCTGTCAGTTATATACGCTGAATTGGTGAGCTGGGAAGATAAAAGTATTCATTCACATAGGAGGAGAGAAATGCACTCTCTTCCCATCTCAAAAATAAATCCAATAACCAATAAATTAGATACCAAGTCTATGTTATACAAGGCAAATTAGAGAGTCATCAATTAGCTAATGAATTTACATACCTGGATATTTTGGGTCCTTACTCTCACTTTTCCTTTAATCAATCTACAAATTGCTACTATAGTCTTAGATAGGTTCTTAAAATTCTAATTTAGACTTCTAATACTGTCTTGCTGATTTAAAAAAAACTCAAATTGCAAGTATATTAGTGTAAGTAACCATCTATACAGAATGTTTATTAGCTAATGTTATATAACTTGTGTCTACCTTAGAGACTCAATGAGAGCATTAAAGGGTCACATTACTAGTTTGTATTAGAGGAAGGACATGAACCTGGGTTTTTTCTGACTATAAGTTCAATATGCTATATATCATGTTATGCTATCCCTCATCATCCTGAATAAACTAGGGGAAATCACTTAAACTCAATTAATTTCTATCAGAATTCAGAGGTAGAAGACAGGAGTTCCTATTCTTATTCAAATGCTTATAAATTATGTAAATTGAACAAATCACTCTATCCTTTTGATTCTGAGTTTCCTATCTACAAGGCACTGATAACAATATGTTTCATTCTTCACAAGACTGCAGCAAAAAAATGTTTGGGAGTTATTTTTATTGGTAAAAAGGGAAACGGGTTTAAAAAAAGAAGAAAAACGGAGAGCAAAAGATATTAAAGATTGGGGGCAGCTAGGTGGCATAGTGGATAGAGCATCAGCCCTGAAGTCAGGAGTTCAAATATGGTCTCAGACACTTATCACTTCCTGGCTGTGTGACCCTGGGCAAGTCACTTAACCCCAATTGCCTCCAGAAAAAAAAGATATTAAAGATTTACAGATTATTAATATATTAAGAATCTGCTTGTTGCCGTTCAGGAAGGTGACTTGACACATGATTTAGAAAAATTGGGAAAACAGCCACCAAAATATTCAACAATGTAAAACTATGCCAAGCACATATGGCCACACTTGTTTCCCTGTTGTGTTCCAATAAGGAAGATCAGATATTCAATTCAATCTAATCCACTGATTATATACTTACCATGTATAGAATACTATTCCAGACTTTAGGGAAAGTACATTTCAGTCAATCATTAAGCATTTTTTTATTTATTAATACTTTTTATTTGCAAAACATATGTATGGGTAATTCCTAAACATTAACCCTTACAAAGCTTTTTGTTATAATTTTCCCCCCTACTCCCCACCCCTCCTCTAGATGGCAGGATATCCACTACATGATAATTATGTTAGAATACTTAAGAAATCGAATATAAATCATTAAGCATTTTTGAGAACTAATTCTTCATCAGGTATTGTACTAGGAGACAGACATGCAAAGGAAAAAATGAGATAGTCCCTGACTTCAAAAAATTTACCTTTTATTGGAAAAGCTTATATAAAACATGGTACCTGCTGGACATCTTATAATATCCTTTCAGAAAGTTGGAATCAAAGGGTAAGATTGAAAATTTTGTAATCACTTTTGTCATCTCACAGCTTCAGGTTTTTGGAATGAAACTTAAAACCAGTAAATCAAAGCAAATCTTAAAAGAATTGGTGAAATGGATGTTACTAAATCCCCATACAAAATTTATCTATTTTGCCCAAAGGAGGGTCCCTTAAGACTTTAACCAGAGCCCAGTCATGATTTTTTTTATACAAAGTTTCCATCTGGTTTCCAAATGCAAATTAGAAGGAAGAAGAGTTAGGTGCTTTAGGCAGCCAAACTAACACTAATCAGAATTCTGAAAGGAAAGTAGAACACAGGAGAGGGAGAAAAATACAGAACTCAAAATCTTATGAAAATGAATTTTGAACATATTCATCCCATACAGTTGGAAAATATTATTTATATATAAAGTCAAATGTATTGCATAGAATTAAATACATTACTTCAAAAGTGTTCTGATTTGAGGAGATGAGATTGGGATATCCTTCATTCAAGATTAATGCAGCCCATAAGCCCATTGTCTTTTTAGCTGCCATTCCATATTGTTGATTCACAATGAGTTTGCATTCCATTAAAACTCTTTAGATTTCCTTGGTAGAAACTGATGTCTCCCACATCTTGTATTGGTGAAATTGATCTCTTGTAGTCAAAAGTAGGAACTTTATATTCTATTTTAAGTTTATCCTTCTGAAATTTATTTCATTAAGGTTGATCTAATCAATCACAAGTGCTGGGATCCTGAATCTTTAGCTGAATGTGTTAAATATCCCGTCTAGCTTGTCATCAAGAAACTGATGAGCTTAATACTTATGCAACTTCATCAAAGTCATTTATGAAAATGTTGAAAAACATTGGGCCAAGAGAATCAAGTGCCTGGGCTGCAACACTAGAAACCTCTCTTATGGGTAACATAATTCATTAATTGACATACTTTTGGTAAAGTTATTCAACAAATTCTGGTTCTACCTATTTTGCTATCGTCCACTATATATTTCTCCATTTGTCCACTAAGATAATTGATCAAATGCCATGCTGAAACCGAAATAGATAATTTTGGTGTAATTGACAGAAGAGGAAATATATTTTGTCTGGGTTGATTCATTCTAAGGTTGGCTCAGATTGAGTATTGACTTCTTTATGTAAGTGCTCACAAACCATTTCTTTATAATGCCTTCCAGATATTATGCTAAGAGAATGGGTAAAATAGTCATATTCTTTTTACTAAAAGATTCCATTGCTATTCATGTAATCCAATGAGGTCAATAGGGAAAAAAATCAGACCATTTGTATGCCAAAATATTTATAGTTACACTTTTTGAGGTAGCAAAGAAGGGGAAGTAAATCATATGCTCATTGTTTGTTTAATGGATAAATAATTTGCAGTAAACGATTGTTTTATACAAAATAATTGGCATATTGAATACACAAGAAGTATAGTAAAACATATATAAATTGATACAAAATGAAGTAAGACAGATCATGAAAAGAATATGTAAAAGGATTTCAATAATGTACTTGGGAAAAAAACAGCAACAAAATAATTGGAATTCTAAAACTATAATGAAAAAGATTGGCTTTAAAGAAAAGATATTAAATGATGCTTCTTTCCTACCATTTCTTTGAATATGTTAGGGACCATGGGTGCAAAGCCTAACACATAATATCTTTACTTATTTAATATTTTTATTAGTTTTGCTGAACTGTTTTTTCCTTCCTTTTATCTTTCCTTATTTATTAAATAAGAGATGATTTTTCTGGCTGAAAAAAGGAATACAGTGCAAATTTATTTTAAAATAACATTCTAGAATTTTACAGAAATCAAAACCAAATATATTAGAAATTTAAAGAATTTATCTTTTAATTATATTTTTGAAAATTAGCATGTTTATTTATCTTTAGTACTAAGAAACATATAATTTTGTTTTCTGAATTTTCAAAAATCATTAGTCATTACTCAATAACTACCTGTTTAGATTCTTTAAAGGTCTGTGATGTTTTTATTCATCCTTTGTTATGACTGTTGAAAATCACAAAGTAGTCTCTCAGTAGCATTCGGTTGTATTAGCTCTCTATTCACTATTACCCATTTCTGCCCTTATAATTTTTGTCTGAAGGCAATTGGTAGAGAAGACAAAAACAAAATAAAAGTTGAGTAGCTTTGTCTTCTCTTTTTCACTCATTATATCTTCTAAGGAATATTTCAACTTATTTTTTCATGTTTCTCATTGTAGTTTAAAAGTTCCTTTCAGTATTCCTTAGAATTTTTTTTTGCAAGGCTTAGTTTTTCTATACGTTAGCTTCTACTATGTTCTTGCAAAATTAACTCATGCTTCTGTCTTCATTCTGTTATTGGCTCTTGCTTCTATGTTATAATTTCTTCAATGAATTCCTTATGTGTTCCAATTGGTTTCTTTAACTAGGGAATTTTTTAAGTTTTTCATTTAAATAATTTGTGGTTATCAGGTTTTCATTCTTTTTTAATTATCATTATCTTATTTCAAGTAATAACCTTTTATTTTTTAAAATACATGCAAAGATAGTTTTCAATATTCACCTTTGTAAAATTTTGTTACAATTTTTTCCCTTCTCACCCTCACCCCTCTTCAAGACAGCAAGCAATCCAATATAGATTAAACATGTACAATTCTTCTAAATATATTTACATGTTCATTATTCTACACAAGAAAAATCAGATCAAAGGGGGAAAAACACGAGAAAAAAACAAGCTGAAACAACAACTAAAGGTGAGAATACTATTCTTTGATCCACATTCAGTCTCTATAGTTCTTTCTCTGGATGTGGATGTCTCTTTCTATCACAAGTCTGCCTTGAATCACTTCATTGTTGAAAAGAGCCGAATGCAGGTTTTCATTCTTAAAAATTTCTCATCTTTCTATTGTGAGATAAGGGTGATTTCAGAAAAAATCTGACTTACCTGAAATGATACAAAGTAAAGTGAGAAGAACCAGGAGGACATTGTACAGAGTCACAGAAATAATGTACAATGATAAATTGTGAATGACTTTGCTATTCTCTTCAATATAATGATACAAGGTAATATCATGATGAAAAATGCTATCCTCCTCCAGAGAAGAAAAACTAATTTTCTCTGAATATAGCCTGAAGCATAGTATTTTAAATTTTCTTGGTTCAATTTTTCCTTCCTTCCTTCCTTCCTTCCTTCCTTCCTTCCTTCCTTCCTTCCTTCCTTCCTTCCTTCCTTCCTTCCTCCCTTCCTTCCTTCCTCCCTCCCTCCCTTCCTCCCTCCTTCCTTCCTTCCTTCCTTCCTTCCTCCCTTCCTTCCTTCCTTCCTTACTTCCTTACTTCCTTCCTTCCTTCCTCCCTTCCTTCCTTCCTTCCTTCCTCCCTCCCTCCCTTCCTCCCTCCTTCCTCCTTCCTTCCTTCCTTCCTTCCTTCCTTCCTTCCTTCCTTCCTTCCTTCCTTCCTTCCTTCCTTCCTTCCTTCCTTCCTTCCTTCCTTCTTCATTCCTTCCTTCCTTCCTTCTTCCTTATTTCATGGACTCAGAGTTAAAAGAGATCTTACTGGCCATGTTTTCCAACACATATCTGAATGATGTTAGGATCCAACAAATATTTTTCCCTCAATTTTCTGTATTATGCTTTTCCAAAATATAGAATACACATATAAAGTACTATGACCAAATTTCTTTTCTTTATCCACCATAAAGTTTTAACCTGGCATAGTCCCAATGTTTCCATATTTCAACTTTCAAAATCAGGATTTACTTGATCAACATCAGTTCAGAGTAGTAGTTTCTCTTATCAGTTTTTCTACCTTTTGAAATCTGAAATTATCAAGGAAAGTAAAGAATTTATCAACTTCTTAGCTCCTAGCAGAAAGAAAAAATAAGCAGATATTCACATCCACATAGATAAAAGCCCTAATCTTGACTGTTTCATGCCTCCTTGACTTCATTATAATGTTTGAAAAACTCATTATCCATTTCCTCTTTTTGAATAGATAGTCCAAAGTATACTTCCAGTAGCATAATCACTTCTGTTTCTTACTTTATCCTAGCCAAATGGTCTTCATCATACTTTATCCCTAAACCTCAATGGAATATACATCAATAATATGCATAAGATAATCGATAAATTATATTTAGCATGGTTTCAAATTTACATGCATATATGCACATATGAATACACTACATATATAAGTATATGTATACCTGTGATTTCATTGGTATAGGAAACTGGATTTCCAAATTCAGCTTGTATAGCTAATTCTGCAATGAATTCTCTAGAAAATTGCATGGGACACTAAGAGGGTAAGTGATTTGCCTCAGGTCTCATATTAAAAAAAATCCTCTTATAATAGTTAACATTAAGGAAGAAAAAAAAAGCCTTGATGTTTAACCAGGCAAATTCATATTTTTATACAATGATTATTTCTCTGAGAGATCTGTATATTGAATGTTTTTACTGTCATTCTTTGCTGTTGCTGTTACTTCACAATTAAGCACTATAGAAAGGCATTTTGGAGATGATGACAATGGAGATGATGATGAAAATATTATGTTGAAAAAAAAAGAATATACATAAGTTTAAAGTAAACAATAAAATATTAATTTTTCAAATAGTGAAAATTACCTTAGTGCTCATTTAGTTCAACTTTTTCATTGTGTCCATGAGGAAAATAACATAGAAGATAAATGGCTAATATGCTTCTGACACTCACTAGTTATTTGAACATGGACATGATATGTCTAAGTTCTCTCTTATTCTAACCTCTCTAAACATCAGTTTTTTCATCTGTAAAGTGGATATAACACTATTGTTATTGGAATTGAATGTGATAATACATGAAGGAATTTGCAAAATTAAAATACCATATCTATACCAACTATTATTATTATTATTATTTTATACGAATTGGCTTAATGATGTTTTGGAACCCTTCTGACCCAAACTAAAAACAAGACCTCTCAATTCCTAATCTACTTCCCCCCTCTCCCAGTTTATTGTAACCCTATTTATGGGAAAAAAGAAATGGAATTAAGCATTCCTTAGACACTTGTGACAGATCATATTTTATTTATTTTTAATTTTAATGTTCTAAAGAGTATAACGTTGAATTTAAATATGAAGACAAGCATTTCTTCCTTTTTCTTTCTTTTCTGGCTTGCTTGTTTCTTTATTTCTTTAATTCTTTGCCTTATAATATCAATCCAATTTGCCACATGAACCACAATCTATCATTTCATGATTAATAAATTGTCAGATAAATGGGAAACAAAGGACTATGTTATAATCAAGGCAGGAGTATTTAGGTAATTCACAAGGACATTTTAAGGATTCTAAACCGGGTAATGATTAACATATATAAGGATAATCTTAAAGAATAAAAATTCTGTTTAAAATTCTAAGTTACTGAAATATAACAATAAATTAAATACAAAAACAGATGGTGGGATTATTTGAATTTTTTGCATTCTAAAACTAAAATTTGCATTCTACCATTCTTTTGTATTCATTGATTCAATAAGAAATAATTTATTTCCACAGTTGAATCTGTGGGCTAAAATGTAGTGATACACATTTATTTTAGTTTAACCAGAAATTTACTGGGAGATTTGCTTTAAATTATCATTCTTTCTTTTAGGATTGTACCTCATTAGAAGAGCTGTAGTATCTGTAATTTAGAATAATTTCTTTCAATTAAAGGACTGTGTCCTTAAAGAATGCCAGTTAAGGGACAGCTACAGTGAGTAGAGCACCAGCCCTGAAGTCAGGAGGACCTGAGTTCAAATATGACCTCAGACACTCAACACTTCCTAGCTGTGTGACCCTGGGCAAGTCACTTAACCCCAGTTGCCTCAGCAAAAAAGAAAAAAAAAAGAAGAAAAGAAAAAAAAGAATGCCAGCTAAGATTCAAAAGTGGCACATAAGGAGGGTTAACACTTTACTCATTTTGTACCCAATTACATATTAGTTTATGCTATCTTGTTCATTTTTGTAACCCTCTTAGCCTTCATAATAGATTTTAATAAATGGTTGATAAATGGATGGAAATTATTTAACATTTGAAAACAGTGTCTGCAGACAAAAAAGATTTTAAAGAGAGGCTGGTCATGGCAGAAAGTTCAGTCTGCAGACTGAACACATCAGAAATGGATGTGGATGAAAGGATAGCCTGATAGAGTGGGAAAAAACCCTGGACCAGGAGAATGAAGACATGGGATCTAGGACTGACTCTATGAACTCTTAGTTTATTTACTATACTTAAAATACTCTGGGTCTTTGTTCATCATTTGTAAAATGGGAAATGGATGAAATGGATTAGATGATCTCAAAGGTCCTCTCTACTTCCATCATATATTTTATGTGGTATAAATTTGGCCCAAGTGATCTGTTTTCTCTTTATAGTTTGCTCCAGAGTGAAATTAAATGTAGGTCAAATAGAAGGGGGGCACCAATTTTGTGTCAGAAGATTTAAGTTAAGTCCTCTAGGACTTCTTCTTCAGTATACTTCATTTCTATCATTTGCTAAATGAGGATGATGATGATATTTATATGACCCAACTCACAGAGTTGTGAAGAAAGAATTCTACAAGCTGTCAAATGTTGTGTAAATAAATTTTAGTTTTGTGTTGATCTAGATTTGTGATTTCATTGTGCATAAATTCCTTCTATTTGGAACCTGATGCTGTTTGGCAATTCCTCGGTACCTTTCAATCTTAGACACAGAGGAATTAATTGCTTTGCTCAAGATCATGTGTAAAAGGCAGTACTTAGATTAAAGTCTTACCAGGGCCAGATTTCTGCCTGCTGTAGTGTATTTCTTCTCATAAATGTAAATTATAATTCATAATAGGCAATAAAAATAGTAAAAAAGGGTCATAGGCTTAGAGTGAGAAGGTCATAAAGGATCATCTTGTGCAAATCTTCTCACTTTCTTAGTGAGAAAATCAAGGTCCAGGGAGATTAATTAACTTGACTTAAGTCACAAGTAGTAACTGGTAGTGTGAGAATTTGAACCCAGGTCTTCTAATGACTGACGCAAACTCTCTTTCCTTGGTACTGTGTTGATACTGAGAAACATGATACAGCAAAAAAAAGATAGAAGTGTTTGTCTTACAAGCTACAACATGGCAATTTTGACTTTCCTGTATCATCAAGATTCTGGCTTTTTAGCTGCCTTCAGTATTTCCACATATAATCATGTGGAGATGATTAAATCTTTATTTCTATCTCAGTTCCTCTGATCTCCCTCCCATCTCTCTCTGTCTCTTTCTGTCTCTCTCTTTCTGTTGGTGTGTGTGTGTGTGTGTGTGTGTGTAAAGGAGGGTCTTGACATCATTTTGGGCAGATACCTGGCCTTTTTTAAGATCTGTGCTTATGTTTTCTTTTAGATATACCTACTTCACAAAAACTGAATCAAGAAGAATGGGAAGGGGGCATGGATAGAGAGAGGGAGGAAGAGTAAATGAACAATTTTAATTAGAAAGGGGGAAAATCCCAGACCATGAATACTGATGTTGAGCCAATTAGGAGCTAGGTCAGGAGAGAAAGTTCTGTTGCAAGTTTTGGTTTATGAAGATACTTTAATAAAGGTACAAGATTATAAAAGGAGGGATTCACTCTTTAAGGGACTCCCATTCATGTGGTACTCATTTCTTAAAGGGGAGGAAAGAAGGCATGTCTTTCAGCAAATTAATTCTTTGGACTGATCAACTCAAAGTGCTGGGCCACTTAGTTAATTTTCTTTATTAGTCTCACCCAAATACCACTAAAGAATTAAAGAAGCACAGAATATGCATTAAAGGGACCAATTTAATCTATTTAATTGAATTTGAAAAGTCATGGTGTTCCTCAGACAGGCCTGGGTTTAAAGCAACTGAGTCAGAAAGGCTTGGTCAAAACTAATGTAAAGGGACCCCTAAATTTATTTATTTATTTATTTATTATGAGTTTGTCAAACTAGGTATTTTAACTTTTATTTATTTATTAGTAATTTAGAGTATTTTAATATAATTATTAATAGTTTTTACTTCTAAAAACTGACCACTTAAATACTTTACCATTTAAATTGAAGAACAGTTCTTATTTTCAAAATTTCTATTTAGTTTCCTGTACCTTTGAGAAATGACTTCTTGAAGTAAAACTTGAAGTAAAAATAAAAAAAAGAGCTTTACCCACTTTCCTACTCTCTCCCCCCTCATTTTGTCTGCATTGATTTTGCTTGTGAAAAACCTTTTGAAATTTTGTATAATCAAAATCATCCATTTTACACCTCTTGAATTTCTTTGTCTTTTGTTTGATCATGAACATTTTCCCTATTCATAAATCTCAAAGATAATTTTTCATCACTTTCTAATTTGCTTACATTACCATTTTTGTCTAAATCAAATACTTAGTATGATCTTATTAGATAAACAGTGTGAAATACTGAGAGATGGTTTCCCAAAACTTTCTAACAAATAGAGAATTCTTGCTCCAATAGCCAGGGCTTGGGGTTTATCAAACACTAGGTAATTGTGTTAATTTCTTCTCTATATTGTATACCTAATCTATTTTATTGACAAATTCTATCTTTCTTATTCAATACCAAATTGTTTGGATGATTATTGCCTTGTAATATAATGTGAGATTTGGTACTATTAGGTGTCCTGGCTTAATTTTATTTTCCATTCCCTTTATATTCTTGACTGTTCTTTAAGATGGATTTTGACATTATTTGTTATTATTTTTTCTAGTTCTCTAAAGTAGTTCATTGGTAGATTGATTGGTATGGTATTGAACAAATAAATTAATTTAAGCAGTCTTGTCATTTTGATATTAGCTCAGCCTACTCATGAGCATTTGATATTTCTTCAATTATTTAGATAATTTTATTTCTATAAAGAATGTATTGTAAAAGCGTTTATGTATTTTCTATTTGTGTTTTACCAGGTAGACTCTCAAGTATTTTGTATCATCTGTAATTGTTTTAAATTGATTTTTTCCTTTTATCTCTTCTTATTGGGTTTTGTCAATAATATATAGAAATACTAATGATTTGTGTGGGTTGTTTTATATTGGATAACTTCATTAAATTTGTTTTTTCTTCCAACTAGTTTTTTTATTATACTCTTTGAAAGTTCCCTAAATATACCATCATATCATTAACAAAAGTGATAGTTTTGTTTCCTATTGCTTATTTTTATTGCTTTAATTTATTTTTCTTGTCTTCTTGTTACAACTGGTTTTTTTGTTATAATTACTAAACAATAATGGTGATATTATTAGATCATATTATTTTTCTTGTTCTTTTTAATTTTGTAAACATTTCTGTATTTTTCCATTTTATTTTTCTTACTTTCAATTCCATTGATCTCTTCTTTGATTGTCCAGATTTCTACTTTAGTGATTAATTGGGAATTTTTAATCTTTTTCTTGTTTTCATGCCAAATTTATTGATCCATCATTTCTACCTCTAATTAATAAAGGTAGAAATGATGGATCAATAAATTAATTAAATAATTACATTAATTACATTAATAAATTATAAATTAATTAATAAAACTTTTTCTAAGTGCTGTTTCTTATGTTATATCATATTTTTATTATTTTAATAAATGTTGATGTTTTCTAGGATTTATTCTTTGAGCTCTTCATGCTTTGGGATTAAATTACTTATTTTCTTTTTATTTTAATATTTATGTTTCAAAGGCTCTTTATTGAATGTAATTTTTATTGCTTTATGCTCCAAAAGGATCCATTTAACATTTATGTTTTTATATATTTATTTGTTTATTTTAGTTTTTTTTATTTTGTTAAATAAGAAAAAAAAGAATAGATGAAAGACAGAAAAGGAAAATAAAAATAAAACAGGAACAGAATAAAACCGAACATTGTCATATGTCCAGCAGAACAGCAGGGAGGATTCAAAATGTATGGCAATAACTTTCCATTTCAAGAAAGAATATGTAATAGTAGAAGAAATTATATTCATGAGTGTCCATCTTTTTTTATTTCCTTGTAGGTTGGTCTTTTGTTCTCTACTGTGAACTTTTTTTACTTTATTCTTTTTTTTTTTTACCTTTTTATCCTTGTACCTCCTTAAGCAGTCTATAGTTAAGTACAGATAAATTTATAGATACATATATAGATACACAAACATATATGCACATACACACACATATATATGTATACATATACATATATACACTTAAAACTAACCACAGACACAGATATTTACATCTATTATATATATATATATATACACATCGATAGAGCTACATGTATATATATCTACATATTCTCAGACACACAAACACATATATACACATATACACATTCACACATACCTTTACCCATATGTAAACATGCATCTAAAACAATATTAGTATGGCTGATATAAAATATAGAACTATTTCTGGATTGAGTCTTTAAGTTTGACTTTGTCTAAGATCAATGATTACTAGCCTTACTTTTTTTCTAATAAATTCTACTCCTGATCCTTGTTGTTAGAACAACTCATGTTGGAAAATGGTATCCATATGCAGAAAAAGGACTGATGGACTATTTTCACTTTTGAGGGGATAGTTTTTTCCCCTTTTGTTCTGTTTCTTCTTTCACGTGACTAATGTGAAAATTTGGTTTACATTATTGCATATGTATAATCTATATCAGATTGCTTGCTATCTTGAGGAGGGGGAGGAAAGAAATGAAGAAAGAAAATTTGGAAGTCAAAATCTTTCAAAAATGAATGTTGAACATTGCCTTTGCACATAATTGGAAAAAATAAAATATTATTAAAAAACAAAGAAAAAAAACTCTTACATGTCTTATGTAAAGACATGTAAAAGCATGTGAAACCCTTCCTTATGTCTTATCATCAGGGAAAGCAGCTAGATGTCATAGTGGACAAACTGAGATTTAGAGTTAGGAAGACCTGAATTTTAATCCTGATTCAAACATTTATTAGTTGCATGAATCTGGGCAAGTTACTCAACATTTGTCTATACCAATTTCCTTCTCTGTAAAATAAGGATCATGATAGTATTTAACTCTCAGGATTGTTTTGAAGATCAAATCAATTGCTACATAAAACACTTTGGAAAACTTGAATCCCTATATTAGACCTAAATATACTATGCTCCTCCATGCCTTCAACTCAATTAACTCTAGTGATTCTTTATCCCGTATCACCTCTAGGATCAAATATAAAAATCATATGTTTGTTATTCAATAATCTTCAGATCATTCTTTCCTATCTCTGTAGTCTTACATCTTATATCAATCAATGTATTTATAGAACCAGTGATTGAATAAGACACTCCTCCTAATTCCAGACATTTCCATATATCTGGAGTGTTCTACCTCCTCATTTCCATCTCCTGACTTGCCTAGCTTCTTTCAAGTCCCAGCTAAAATCTTATCTTTTATATAGAAAGATTTTGCTTGTCTTCTTTAATTCTAGTGCCTTCTCTTTAATGATTATTTTCAATTATTTTGTACATAGCTCATTTATAAATATATTTATGTTTGCATGTTGTCTATTTCATTAATTTGTGAACTCTTAAAGAACAAGCATTATACTTTATCTTTCTTTGTTTCACCAGCTTTTCGCAGTACCTGGCATATAGTAAGTGATTAATAAATGTTTATTGACTGAATTATTATTCAAACTCACACGATCATTTTCTAGGTTCAGAGAGCATTATGATCTAGTTGGGAGTATAATACTATTTGACTTCTAATTAATACTTGATTTTCTTTAGGTCAATATATCATAAATCTCTCTGGTACCATTTATTCCTTGATCACTCTCTTGTCCTTATATATTATGCCTTGATTATGTAAAAGTACAAGTCTCAAAGATGGTATCAAACATGAAAATTGGTTTAATTTATAGTGATGGAAGATCTCACCCAATTTTGATTCAGCCTTATCCTTTAACATCTTTAGAATATCATCTTAGTTCTGAACAGGAACTTGATGCTCATTTAATCTAAGTCCTTTAATTTATAGATGAGGAAACGGAGAGCAGAAAGCATGATGCTGTGCAAATGTGGAAGCAACAGTTAGACAATTCTGATTTAAACACTACCCTTATACTTACTAGTTAGATGACTACAAGAAGTTCAATAAACTCCCTAAAATTTAGTATCCTACTATGTAAAATGGACAAAAATAATACTTGGTAAACCTACTTAGGAGGCTGTTATAGGAAAACACTATAAGAACTTAAAAGGAGAGAGACAGAAATTATGAATTTAACTATTTTTATTAATTTGTTTATCATACAAATACTTATATGAGTTCAATTCCTTGAGAGATCTCTTGCTAAAAATGTGAAATAAATAAGTAACAAATAATATAGTGTCTATCTCTGAAAGTGCAAGAAACATTTTATATCTATAGTATCCTCCTCTCTCTCCTTTAAAAAATATCAAAATCTATTTTTTTCTCCTTCCTCTTTTTATTCCTATTGGGCAAAAAGAAAAAAAAACAGTCTATTTCTTGTAACTAATAAGCACAGTCAATGAAAACAAATTCCTTCAATGACTACATGCATACAAATGCATAAGTACACACACAGCACATATGTATATATATATATATATATATATGCATGTATGCAATTATGCACCAATACATGCCTATTTCTGTATTTGTGTATGTGTATGTATGTGTAAGTGTACATATTTCTCACCCTAAATCTATCACCTCTCTGAAATTGCATGCTTCATCATCAGTCCTCTGAAATAATGTATGGTCATTGTATTGATTATAAATATTGCAACTTTCAAAGTAATTTAGTGTTATAAGAAATAAATGCTAAAAAAGACATCAAAAGACTTATATGAATTGTTGTCATGTAAAGTAAGCAGAACTATATAAACTATTTATTTATAATTTCAATAAAAATGAATAATTTAAAGGATTTTCTAAATGAGTAAAAAATGAAATGAGTGGGAACAAGGAGAATAATGTATCAAATAACAACAACATTGAACCAGTGATTTTATTTGTATAGGAGAATTTAAATGAGGAAAGTATCTCTATTAGTATAGCTCTGTACTTTCTTTGAAAATTAAAGAATTAGAGAATATCCTAGAGCACTGAGGTTAGATAACTTGCTTAAAGTCAACAATTAATATGCATCATAGGCAAGGACTGAACTCTCTTCTTGCTAGCTTCAAGGCATTTCTCCATCTACTATGATACACAGTCATTCAAATCCTTAGAGTATTATATAAATGTTACTCCAAATAGTCTTCAGTTCTTGATTTGTTTTCATTGACTGTGCTTATTTGTCATAGACATTTCTTTTTATTTTTCCCCAATAGGGGTAAGGAAAAGGAGGAGAAAAAAATAGATTTCAATATTTTTAAAGGAGATAGAGGAGGGTACTATAAATATGAAATATTTCTTGTACTTTCAGATATAGTCACTATATTATGTATTATTCAGTTATTTTACTTTTTTAACAAGTGATCTCTCAAGAAGTTATACTTAACCTATAAATGTTTATATTACAAACAAGTCAATAAAATATAATTAAAAATTGTAGAGAATCGTAATTGTAGAAAACTTTCTCTTTCTTTGGTGGAGACTGATTACTCAATGTTCTGTACTGGCAAGAGGAGTGAAGTTGATGATATCTAGAGACAAGAGAGATCTGGGTTCTTTTCACTTCCAGGTCTGGAAAAGAAGGTGTTAGCTATATTTAGGCTTCTGAAGAAGAGAAAGACTGGGAAGAAGTCAACATATAGAAAGTTTGGCAATTTCTATATTGTGCCTATATCCAGGTTGCAACACTAGATATTTTGAGGAATTTCCCTTTGGATTACATTTGAAAATCTTTCTCAGTTGAGCTGTTATCTCATTCCAAATGGGAAAGTTCATTCACTCTGTATTTTCTGGTATATATTCTCTTATGCATATTTTCTTTGATTTTTGTTTTGCTATTTTTAGATAAAAGAGCTTCCTTGCCATTTGCTATGTGTATTCACTGTGCAAGTGCTATTTGGTGAGAGGGCAGTAAAGCTTTGGATATATATTTGGGACTCTCCTCTATTAATCAGGAGTGCCATTTGAACCTTAAAAATTACTTCTAGAATAATAATATTTAAGATAATTGAGAGCTATAATTTTAACTCTATTACTTAGCACAGCAGAATGGCCCTAACTTCTTGTTCCCTTCATGTTAGGAATCAAAGTATTCCTTGGAAAAGGGTGGGGAAAGTAGATTCTAGTATTATTCTTGTTCCTCTATGAGCCACATCTAGAAAAACCCATAACCTACACAGACAAAACAAAAATGCATAAAAACACAATACATCACATACATATGGATATGCACATATATCTTGCAAGTCTTTAGAAATATTTACCATTAAATATCTTTCTCAAAGTCCCATAGTTAATTAATGACAGAGTAGTAGCTGAAAACCTAGGTCCCTTTACTCACAAACTCATACTATTTTTCAGTTTACATTATAGCATACATTGCACATTTATATAATTACATATACACATATGCACTTGACATACATAATATAATATTTATATATGCACAAACGCATGATATGTATGTACACATAAATTACAGATCTATCCATACATACATCCCTGATTTAATTTTGAAGAAAAAAAAACAGCCCAAATGGAAGGCAGCACAACATAGTAGATAACTCATTAAACTTATGTTCAGGAAGAACTGGATTCATATTCTGATTTTGTCACTTAAGTCTCCATGCAACCACACTCAAATCACTTTAAAATTGCTGGGCTTTTGGTTTCTTCATTTGTGAAATGCTGATTATGATATCCAAAGTATGTAGCTCACACAGTTGTGGTAATACTCAGAAGAGATCATGTGTATAAAAAGAAAAATATAAAAGTGAGGTATTTTAATTTTTTAAATTTTTTAAATGCCCACATCACCCAAATTCTCCCTCATAAACTTTGAAGGTTGGACTAGAGTGTCTGTATAGTTCTTTCATTTTATGTTCCAGAAGCAATATCCCTGATTTATATGCCAATCTATCCAATCTATGTTAAATAACATTGATACCAGTTTATTATTTTTTTTAAGCTTTTTATTTGTATAACATATGTATGGGTAGTTCCCCAACCTTGATCTTTACAAAGCTTTCCAATACAAATTTTACCCCCAGTCCCCTCCCCTCCCCTAGATGGCAGGAAGTCCACTACATGTTAATAATGTTGAAATGCTTGAGAAGTTATGCAAGAAAAATCCTATCTACAAGGAAAAAAAAGAATCAGAGAAAGGCAACACAATGCAAGCAAATGTCAATAGAGATCATGAAAATGTTACGTTGTGGTCCATATTTCATGTCCCTCTTTCTGGGTGTATATGGTTTTCTTCAGTGAACAACTGGAACTGGATACCAGTTTATTATTGAGTTAGCTAGATGGCAAAAAATACATTAAATATCAAGGTCATAATTCTACTGAAAAATTTGCACTGCCATTAAATGTTGAATTTAATTTCTCTAAAGTTCAGAAAGATCTACAATGCACAGCTTTGGACTTGCCAAAAAGTGACCTGACAGTTGTTTCAGCCAAATAACTTTTAAATGTTGCTATCACTCCCAGACATTGCCAACTGGATGGGATAACAGCCTGCCACATGTCATACAATGCCCCACATACAATGCAAACATACCATTCATGTCCACAACTCAGATATTTACGACATATTCTACGGTTGCCATGTCAACCCAGCTAGCAACCACCACATTAAATCATGCTTGTCAATAGGCCAAAACACCAAAGCTCTGCAAGAAAATTCCAGTTGCTGACATGAAACATTTCATTTATCATTTCCAGACTTTTTTTCAGTTGCCCCTTGCTTTTACTCATCTATTACTTTGGGGCTGGTCCTTTACTATGCAAGCAGAATATAAATGAATGCTTAAAAATTCTGGAAAGAAGTGGGTGAGGAGCCACCTGCCAAACTCTGGTCATTAGTGTTGTTATAGAAGTCAATTTTCCAGGGGATGATGGTGAGCAAAGAGGCTTGAGGAAGAGGAACTGGGGGTAGTTAATGATCCATAACACAATTTATTATGCACATGATACATAATCATATTTTAAGTTCTAAAGCTCTATGTAAATGAGATATAACAACAACAACAACTACTACTACTATTATTATTATTATTATTATTAGTGGTGGTGGTGGTGGTGGTGATGGTGGTGGTGATGGTGATGATTTTGGTGATGGTGGTGGTGGTGGTAGTGGTGATGGTGGTGATGGTGGTAGTGATGGTAGTGATGGTGGTGGTGGTGATAGTGGTGGTGGTGGTGATGGTGGGGATGGGGATGGGGATGGT
>JAJPUD010002483.1:198499-208130 GCA_023553655.1 Myrmecobius fasciatus | reverse complement strand
GTGATAGTGGTGGTGGTGGTGATGGTGGGGATGGGGATGGGGATGGTGATGTTGGTGGTGATAGTGGCAGCAGCAGATATTGATGTTAAATATAATGATCTGTTTTCCACACCTTTGTTTTTTAGGTCACAGAGCTATCATGAACATCAAATGAGGAATCAATTGAGAAATAAGTATTTGAATCATCTTCTACATTCACTTTGAGGAAATCATGTTAGTCTTTTAGGATCATGGCTTTCAAACTAGAAAGGACATTAACATTCTCTTAGTGATTTCTCCCCCTCATTTACATCTAAAAACTGAAGCCCAGAGATTTGAAGATACTCAATTAAGTTCTTACAAGAGAGAGAAGACCAATATTAGCCCAAGTCTATATATGTCATTCTTTCAGCTGTACAACATGGCCTCCTTGGAACAAGTCAAAATCAAAAAGGCAAAAAGAAGGTCTTATGTTATGAACAAGAAGCCCATTCCTGATGACTCTGGGCATATTTTATAGCAGGATAGAAAATTTCTGTGGGCAAATTCTTCATAAGCAATATAATTTCTATTCCCTTTGAGAGGGAAGATAAAGTAGCAGTGTTCCAATTGGATTATTCAAGGCACTCCAACTCTTCCCCTGCAGTTGGCCCTTCATTCTTCTGTAGTGGCAATTAGTAGTGTCATAGAGGCAGTTGTTGGCATAGTGGATCGAGCACTAGGTCTATAGTAAAATCCAGCCTCTACTAGTTACTAGCTATGGACCTGTCATTTAAGCTCTGTTTGCCAAAGTTTCCTCATCTATAACATGGAGATAATATTAGCACTTAAGCCCCTTAACTAACAGGGTTGTAAAAAAATTAGCATTTTAAAAACAACTAAGTTCATGGCATAGAGCAGACACAACATAAAAGTCTATATTCTTCCATCATCATGGAGAGCTTTACATATATAGTGATATCTATAGTTTTGACTGGATAGTTCTACATTCTCTATATGTGATCTTTTAGGGTCTTTTGACAGCCATATTCTTCTAACGACATTATTTTGCAGAGGTTAAATAACTTATTTAACATAGGCAAGACCATGAAGTAGAATTCTCATGTTCTGAATTCCCAGTCTGTTGGTTCACTCCCAAACTATCCTATCATTCAGTTTTCTGAATCAGTAGGAATGGCTTTAGAAGTAGATGAGTGAAGAATCATTTGAAGAATATTTGATTATCCTTCTAGGAAAAACAAGTAATCCTGGAATCACAAAATTAAGCTCAAATACTTGCTCTGTCATTTTTTTAAGGGACAGAAAGCCTCAGTTGCTTCTCTGTAACATGGAAATAAACATATTTGTAATAAGTGGTTTTTTAATTTTTTTTTATTTTTTTTGCATAACATATGTGTGGGTAATTCTTCAACAATAACCCTTACATAGCTTTCCGTTACAAATTTTTCCCCCCAACTCCCCACCCCTCCCCTAGATGGCAGGATATCCACTACATGTTAATGTAATAAGTGTTTTTAAAACTCTAAAGCTTCATACAAATGTCAGCTCTTATCCTCTGATAATTTTAATAGAAATCTGATTCCATTCCTTGTCCTCTTTCCTCCTAAAACATTAGCCTGAAAATTGAACATGTAGGAATGTTGAGTTCGAACATGCCAGACTCATTAATAATAACTGCAGATAACAGAAAAGGAAAAAAATTCCCAATAATGTAAACAAAACAAAAGAAAAATAAATAAAACTAAATACCTTCAAAATCATGAACTGAAATTGGCATAGCTCAGGTTCTGCAAAATATAAATTGCTAATTCCTCCTTAATCCCTGCCTGTTTAGTATTCCAGAGAAAGTTTGTAGAGATACCTTCCTATAATGATTAATAAGGCATTTAATTGTAATGTATAATCCCATAAAACATAGATTCTTCTTAAGGTGATTCTTAAGGTCAAATTATTGCCCCATGTTTGAATAGTTAGCACCCATTACCATGGGGCTTCATGGTATTGATTCAGAGTCAGGTTGATCCTGGCTTGTGATTGTCCCTAGGACACACATTGGCAGACTTCAACAGATTTAACATTCAATCATTCATTCATCAAACATTTATTAAGTGCCTATTGGACCAGAATAAAGCCGTACCTAAGGTGGGAACTTGCATATTGTAGGCCAGGATGCTATGACACAGACCTATGCTTCTTAATTTAATTCTACATAGAGTAGATTATCCTGAAATCTAAGTATGGGTTCTTTAGGACAAGGGATATAAGTATACTTCTCCAACTTTCACTTGAACTCATACATTTACTCCCCAAGAGGACCACTGTTATCTTGAATTTAAAGGTATATGCACTTTTGCTACTAATGCTTATCAGCCACCCCTTATGTTCTTCCCACAACAATATGTTGTAATAATTCAGATAAAAATCTTTTACTAAACGGGGGTAATGAAGAAAATAGCCACAAAACTGGGCTAGAATCTCCCATAAATCCATATGGTTTTTCAGGTAAAGTAGTCATAAATTTAGCATTTTACACAAATCTGTAGCCAAGGAAGCTCACAACTTCCGAACTTTAGGTCCTTGATGTATTTCATGTTCTCATGGAATATGGTAGAATTAACTCTCAATTATGAGGGCTAGCTCTTTCTTGAGTCTATAGCCAGCTCTTTTTTTCGCCCCAGAGATCCTACTTTTAGAAGTATTTCCTCATATTAATGGCTGACTCTATGTATTCATTATTGTCTGGAGAATGTATTTTCCTCATCTGTACCTCAGACTTACTTGATAAGGTGTCTTTTTCTGGGTGAGTTACCCATTGGGATAGGCGAAGAAAATCTTTTACACCTACATCTTTAAAAGCCCTTTTTATCTAAAACATAAATAGCTTGGGACTAGAACAATAGACAAAGAGCTCAACACCAGGCAGGCAAGGCCTGTCCAGATTACTAGGGTTTGTAGATATGTTTAACTCATTGGCACAAGCCTTAAGAAATTCAATTCATCAGGCATTTAAGTGCTTAATTCATACAAGATACTGTCTTTTTAGATACTTTGAGCACAAAAATGGTATTAAAAAAACCAGAGATTTCTATCTTAGGAAACATATACTGGAACATGTAACATTGACATGGATAAATAAATGCCAGATAATTTGAGGAAAGGAAAATCCTAAGATTAAGAGAAACTTACTATATAAAGTGACACAGAAGTTGGACTTGGAAAGAAGCTAGGGATTCTGAGGGATGATGAAATAGAACATTTTTGGTATGTGAGATATCCTGTGCAAAAGCTTGGAGAAGAATAAAGATGGAGTGCAAAGTTTAAAAAAAAAAGAAAATACAATAATTTGGCCCAAATGGGAAGTACATAAAGGAGAATAATGTGAAAAAATTTTAAATATAGACTCTTGCCAGATTTGAAAAAGTATTAAATGCCAAGTTTAGGAATTTGTATTTTATCTTAGAAGCAATTAAAAATCACTTAATCTGAAGCAAGGGAATGATATATTCATATCTTTGAACTGGGAAGATTATTTTGGCAGTTGTAGAGATGTAGTTTGGAGATGAGCTGGTAATGAAATTAGGAGATTGCTTAGCTCTGGTGATAGGGTACTGAATGAGGATAATGGAGAGAGAGGGAGAAATTTAAAAGATTGTGAGGGCATCCAACATCACCTCCATATATTTATATTCATTATCTCATTTTGTCTCAAAACATAATCTTTCATTTGGTAGGCCAGATATTATTATTCCTATTTTAAAGATGAGAAAACTGAGAAACATTAAAAACTAATTCTCAGTTAAGCAGGAGGTGAAAAAGAATATACAAGTCAGAATAAGGATTTTTCTTGTAAGATGCTTCCTCAGAAGTAAACACTAACAAAGACAATTCCAGCCTGACGAAATTAGAAAATATTGTAAGTGGTAGGAAATTCAAATTTAGATGTTTTTATTCTGATTTGTTCATAAGAAAGAGGAAACTAAGATTTTGTATTTGAAACTAAGTGTTGACTAAATGCTCAGTTTATTGATGTTTCTTCACTTGATAACCTCACACTCCCTCTTAGGATACAACATTGCGACCTAGCTTTTAGTCTCAATGAAGCCATAACATGATTTATCAGATAGATAGTTAAAAGTTTGTGAGCATGTTTTTCAGTTTCTTTTCTCTGTTTTAGATGACTTGAATTTCCTCTTCTTTCCTTTCTTTCCTTGAAGATTTCTTGGTTGTTGTTGTTGTTTTTGCTCTTTATTACCTTTCCAACTATGAAAGACAGAAAAAAAACACATAAAAATAAAATGATTGAAGAAAAATACCTTTATAGTAAAATGCCCTTGGATAATTCCAAGAAGTTTCTGTATGTATATACTGCCATGTTTTCTCTTTAACATTCCTAGAAATCCTTTATCTCCATTCTGCCTTTTAATTCATAATTAATTGATTAATTAAATATTTATTGAATGCCTTAATTGTCTAGGATACTTTGGTAGACATCCAAACTCCTTGAGGACAGAACTTCTATTTGTCCTTGTATCCTCACTATCTGGCATAATATCTGGTGCATAGGTTGTGTTCAATAATTTCTGCAGGGCTAATTACTTGATAATTCAAACCTTAATTCTCATTTTAACCTAAATTGGAACATTCTCTTTTTTTCTCCAGATTCTTAGATGCAGCTGGAAATCTTTGTTCCCATTCTTGTTTTTGCACCTATATAAAATTACACTTTTATGTGTTCTCCTAATTATTTCTTGGGTCTGAATATGGCATTGTTCTACCTAAGGCACCCTAGTGATAGCTTCCTCCCACACCCACCACTTATACTGCTTCTTTGGCTTTATATCTCCAAGTCTTATCTCCTCAACTCCATTGAAAGCATCTTGAAAGTACTTGAATGGAAATTCTTTGAAGGAAAAACTATTTAGTTTTAATGCTGGTATTCCCAGTGCCTAGGTCATTGTTTTGTATTTCACATAGTAAACACTTGAAATTGTTTTTTGAATTGGATTGAGCAGAGATCACATTTTGTGTACATATGCACATTATATATATATATATATATAGATACACACACAAATACACATATATACACATGCAAACATACATGTTTAAAAGTTCAACAGTGAGCGTATGATTATATGCTCAATAGATACTTGGTATAAGGGTACATCTTTCACATACCAAATATTTGGTACATTCAATAAAATTATTGGATTATTTTAAAGAATTCTTGAAATGGTGCTTGATGGCTTCAAATCATCTTCTAAAAAGCCAAAGAGGAATTTGGATACCATGATGAAGTTTCAATAAAATTTTCCTGTAATGTTCCAGAAACAAATATTTCTTAAATACCTACTTAATGAGGAAATTAGATTCTAAGAATGATACTGATGTAATTCAATTTGACTCAGTTGAATAAATCTTTATTAAATATCAATCTCATGAAAATAATCTATTAAGCAATAAACACAATTATTATCCCTGCCCCAGGAAGTCTTACATGTAGTGGATGGATTGATAGAGCTGATTAGAATGCTAAAGCTGAGTCAGGAAAACCTGGCAAATCTTATCTTCCTCAGAAAATCACTTAATGCCTTTCATCCTCATTTCCACAATCCACAATGGGTTATAATAATAACACTTACCTTACAGGACTGTGGGGATCAAATAAATGGGTAAATTACAGCCACCTCAAATTGGCTCATGAGAGTCAATTGTTAAATTTTTTCATAACAACTTGAAAGCTTCCCCCCCAAAAAAAAAATAAGAAGAAAAGAAATATAAGAAAAGAAAGAAATCAGTAAATTCTAAAATTAGAGCTTGAGGGGCAGCTAGGTGGTGCAGTGGATAGAGCACCATCCCTGAAGTCAGGGGGACCTGAGTTCAAATCTGGTGTCAGACACTTAATACTTCCTAGCTATGTGACTCTGGGCAAGTCACTTAACCCCAATTGTCTCAGCAAAAAAATAAATAATTAAACAAAATAAAATCAGAGCTTGATTTACTGTTTTATCAATTTCCTGGTTTTAAGAGTGATTAAAAAGATGTTAAAACTGTGGCTCACTCTAAAATATGTGTTGAACATACATTCCACCCCCCCAACCAGTTGTTAAATACTTAGCAGTATATCCCTAAATGATATAAAATATAAAGCACTCAGTGAAACTTACTAAATGTTAGCTGTTATACAGTTATCATTGATAGATGAAATAGAATAGAATAAGTACAAAAAAAAGAGATAAAGGGATATATTATGGTAGAGGTATTGTGCCACAGTTCCCCATTTCAGTTTCCCTTAATTGTTCTGCCTTAATTTCCCTGAATTGTTCTGCCTCAGTCTCCCTGGTGGCAATCCCCCCTTCCTGACCATTAGGACTGAGATAATTGGGGAATTATGCTATGTTATGAATTATGGCTTGTAGCGTTCCAAAGAGTCATAAAATTCCAGATGACTTATCTCCAATGTTTGAGCATATCTTTCTGGTTTCACAGACTCATGTGTCTCCTAGCTTCTTATCAGAATTTATGATTCTTCCTCCATATCCCCAACTTATCAAAACTGAATTTATGGTTCTTTCCTGGAACTTCTATCCCAAAGTACTTTACCTCTCCTTCTGCCTTTGTTTCCCTGAGCACCAGAGCCTTATAAGAATCCCTGGTCCCCCTCACTCGAGGGCTGGATTCTTTGAGACAAGAGTCCCATCCAGACCCATAATTATGGATTCCAGATTCAAAGACTGGATATTTTGAGATTCAGACAGCTGGCTAATATGGCTGCTAGTCCAAACTCTCTATTACTATCAATAAATTATTTAAAAAAATCTCTAATCTCTATACTGCCTCAGTTTCTCCAAGCATTACAGAGGAGAAAAAAGAAAGCTTGGGTTCTGTTTTCTTCTTAAATCAATTAAATGATCCCAAGTAAATTACCTAGCTTTTTCCTTGCCTTGGTTTTCTAATCTAAAAAATAGGAATAATAATGTTAAGGGATATGTTGTGTTAGTTGTGCTAGATGGTAAAATAAAAAAAATACAAAATATCATCTTTCCTTAATTCAATCCATTTAAATAAACTTTTTTTAAAGTTCCTACAATGATTGATTCAAAGCAATGATCTCAGCACCACAGATCCAAAGATTTAAACAACAATAAACGAAACAAAAAACCAAAACTAGACAATATTTGCCTTCAAAGAGTTTGAATCTTTTTCTTAGAGTTCTAATATGAGGATTAAATTAGTTAAAATATATGAAGAGCTTTACAAATTTTGAGTCCTATACAAATGTTAGTTTATGTTTGTGGCAAGGGAAAGGGAAAAACAGAAGAATCAAAGGAAGAATTCATGGAAAAGATTGTGATTGAACTGCAGAGTATTTCAACAAGTAGAAATTGGGTAGAAGGAAAGGGATGTGGGAGAAAAGGCAAAACATGCTAGAGGTATAAAGTCATAGGAGGCAGCATGTGACTATGAGGCATGCAAATTACTAGAATATAGGGACAGAGAGAAGAGTTATTCAATATACTAAATTGAAGAAACTCTTTAATATCATTGGACTTTATAGGGAAGGCAGTAGCAAGCCATAGAGGGAGTCTGAGCAGACAAGTGGTATTATTATATCTGTATGAATGGAAAATTAGCCTAATAATAGGACACCAGTACCACAGGTATAGGAGGCAGTCATATGGCCCTGTAATGGATTAATGAAAATGGTAATAGAAAGGAAAGAGTGGATTCAAGCAACATTTCACAGGTTAGAATCAATGGTAGATGGTAAGTAATTGAAGGTCAGAAGTAAGGAGGAGGCAAAAACCCAAGATAGCACCAAGGTCTGGCACATAGGAGATTGGGCAAATAGTGGTATCAAAAAGAGCAAAAAGGAAGTAAGGAATAGGAATATATTTTTATAAAAGATAACAAAAGTTTTTTTTTCCCTTTTATTTTATTAAGTCAAATTTTAAGTACCCAGGAGACATGTAGACAGAGAGCAGAAAATTAATAGAAATTTCCATGGAATTGGAATAAGAGAACTTGGTGTCATATCCTAACTCTGCTACCAAGATATTTAGCAAGTTGTTTATTTGGTTCTTTGTTCCCTCAACTTAAAAAAAAGGTAGTGGATGGGAAAATCTATAAAGTTCTTCTGTTTGAATCTTAGATTCTGTAGGTGATTGTTAATGAGATTTCAGAGTTTAGGAGAAATGATGTGGTAATGTGGTGATATAGACCTGGGAATAATTTGTTCAAGGGTGAAAGATGGAGTTGAATTTGCAAGCAAATAGAACAAATTATAATGATTTGGATATTGCATGCACCAGTAACATTTTAAAAATGTTATCATTTGAAAGTATTTTTCACGGTAAGAGAAATTGTCCTTTGAAACCGGTATTGAAGTGTCAGATTAAAAAACCATCAAATAAGCAGTTGCTATATTTAGAATTGACAAGAGATATCTTTTTCAATTTTCAATAATACTAACAATAGCATTTGTTGTTGTTTGTCCTTTGTTATTGAAGATCAATTGTATTACCTGTGATGTCTTGACTTGCACATGAATTGGATTTAAATGAGATAGAGTTACCCTATCATCTGTCTCATTCCCTCTTTCAGTCATTGAAGTCCAGTGGCAAGACAAAAAATCAAGATGCTTGGCAATGGCCCAGAATGCAGTAGACAACCTGGCTCTCTTCAGTCTCTGTCCAAGCTCTAAGTGCTCCATAGTACCTACTTTAGCTACTTTCATAGCCACTGGCACAAATTATTTTTATCTACCTGTTCCACCTGGGGAAATTTTCACATGTTTAGGGTAGATAACCCCTAATTCACCTATGAGTTTGAGGTCTGTCGATTACCTGGTTAAGTCCATCTGCTAAGACAGTTGTTACCAGTGTGCAGACACTGTGTATGGATATAGCTAGATATCCCTGATGAGAGTGAGAGGTGAATTTACAGAGCATTTTAGGGATTGCAAAATGCTTTGCCAACATTATCTCATCCATTATCTCATCTGTTTCTTACAAGTAAGCCCTAGCATTATTCCCATTTTATAGACTAGGAAACTAAATTAGAATGGAATTAAATAACTTGCCTAGGATCATAGAGCTAATGAAAGCCCTGGGAAGTTTAAAAATTAAACAAGCTTCCTAAACATGTGAGGCAATGTCTCTGGGTACAATTCATTTCTCATGCATTTACTAGCTGAGTTGTTCTTATTAAGTCTTGACTTCTCTTAGGCTGTTTCTTCATCTATAAAATGAGAACATATCTGTAGTACCTATACTACATTTATATAGTATTCTTTTCTACATATCTATAGAGATTGTTATAAATTTCAAAAGAGAATTTAGGTAAAAAGCATTAGGCATTATTGGGGAATGTTTTGGTTGTGTCCAACTCTTAGTGACTATTTCCTTACTATTAGCAATAGTTTATATACTATTTTATATAGTACTATAGTTATTTGATGTATTAATTTTGTCTAATTTGAACTAGATTATAAACTCATACTGCCCAGCACATAAGTACTTAATAAATACTTTCTAAATTAATATGTTCATCTCGTAATACTCATTGCTCAGCATACCATAGAACAAAACTGCTGATTATTTCCCTTATTAGACTGTGGACATCTGGAGGGCAGGGACTGTTTTTATCCTAT
>JAJPUD010002483.1:180662-195899 GCA_023553655.1 Myrmecobius fasciatus | reverse complement strand
CACAGAGAGAGAGAGAGAGAGAGAGAGAGAGAGAGAGAGAGAGACTACTTAGAATCCATAGAATCCAAGTAAACTTCTGTTCCTATGAACAATCAACCTTTGTCAAGCTCCTGGTTAAGATATAATGGTTTAATATGAAGAAGAAATTAGCAATCAAAACTAAGACTATGATTTTCTATTGTCACTTTCAAGTTGGTATATTGTTGATATTTGTTATGTTTCTTGCTACAGATAGAAGGAAATGACTTGTTTTGAGATGAATCAAACCTTTCTTTTCATGTAGATTATTTTTAAATAAAAAGAACATGCTATAATAGATTACTTGCCATCTGGGGGAGGGGATGGAGGGAAGGGAATGAAAAGTTTTTGATTTGCAAGGTTTTGCAAGGGTGAATGTTAAAAAAGTATTCATACATATATTTTGAAAATAAAAAGCTTAAAAAAAGAACTTTGTTTATTAGTACTTGGGCTTTTTGATGAGAAAAAAATAATGATAGGTGAGTATGGTCTGTTTGTGGAAGATAAAAGGAGTTTAGTAATAATAATAAAAAACCAAAACAAAATACAGATGAATCCAGCAATTGCTTTCAGGCAGTCAAGCATCCACATATGTATGAAAAGTTTATCCAATTATGGTTAACCTGCCATGATAGCTACATTGTGTTACTCTGTTCGTTGTAATCTAAATTGCTGTTTCTTTTTTTCTGATATGGCAATCGGTCATAAAGAGTTGACCACCATTAAAACTGTTTGATTTGGAGCCCTGTAGTGTTTGAATAAGAGGGTAAATGCAAATTTGATGAAAGAATAAGGATAAATTTACATATCAGCCTCAGCTCACACGGAGAGAGTAAACATTCTGTTTATCTCAAGTGTCACTTTATGATTTCAGGAGAATATAAAACTGACCTTGGCCTAGTCATTGCAAAAGACCCGAATGAAATATACTGTTGTCTAAATACAATTTACTCAAGTAGAACTTGTCTGCAAACCCTGTGGAACTCGGCAAACAGGAGTGGGGGGAGTTGTTGGTTAGAACTGATTTTTTTCTCCCAGGATAAATTCCAAAAGGAAAATAAGGAATTAGTTATTATTAGTGAAAAGAAGGAGGGGAAATAATCCATTCTTATTCCATTTTGTTTCACAGAGGTGTAATGTTTAATATGTATATTTCAGAAGAAAGAACACTGAAGGGTATTTGTGGATTTTATTTTTATTTTTGCTTTTTGTAATTTGAGGACCAAAGCTATAAAATGACTTATTTGTTTGCATCTTCATAATTATAATACATCTGGGGAACTTTTACATTGGGTAGGTAGTTATATTTGGGGGAAATGCCTCTTTCCTGTTTAAACCAACTGTATTAGCATTTTCTACAACATTTTTAATTAGCTTTTTCCCTTCTCAAGCTAAGTCAATATTCATCACTGTGGAGAAGCATAAGACATTCATTCATAACAGTAGGAGACTCTCAAGGCTGCATAAAAATTATTCCGAGACAATTTCAAGCCTTTGTATTGACATTTTAACATTCCCCTCAACCCCCACCCCTTCTCTCTCTCTCTCTCTCTCTCTCTCTCTCTCTCTCTCTCTCTCTCTCTCTCTCTCTCTCTCTCTCTCTCCCTCTCTCTCTCTCTCTCTCTCTTTCTCTCTGTGCCTCTCTGTGTCTGTGTCTGTCTGTGTCTCTCCCTGTGTCTCTCTGTCTGTCTCTGTCTCATACATACACACACACACGCACACACACAAACACACACAAAGATCATTGTGAACAAGAAATCTCCAATGTAAGATTTCTGACAAAACTGAAGTCACTAGAATTCTAACAGTGGGATTCGGTCTACTCTGAAACGTTTTGATCAATGTTAATTAAAAAAAATATGAATTAAATTTTAACTTAGAATAAACTTTTCATTGAGAGAAACTTATGGATATAAGAAATAAAATATAGACATAATTTTAAAATAAAAGTTTACTATATGAAGTATGTTAGTGTATATGGGAATGTCTCTATAACTTCTTCCCTATAAAAATGTTTACCCAGCCTGGCTCAGAGTAAACAGAAAGACTCTAAAGGACTTGCATACAAAATCTCTTGCTTGCTTAATTACAATTAAAAACCAAAGGTCTCAAAGCAATTCTTTAGGGTCAAGGGTTGGATGAGAGTCCTAGAAGCTGGGTTGGGGAAACATTAGAGTATATGTAGAAAGTATCAGTCTAAAGAAAACGATATCTCCCAATTTCTGTAAGAATTTCCTTCTCCCCAAAACTGTGTTGGAAAGGACAAGTATGAAGTAGTTGCTATTTGTTGTTTTTATGCAGAAGCACCAGACAACTAATGAAAACACTACAGGAGAAAGAATGGCCACATGATTCTTTGTTGAGAAAGGCCACTGATTGTCTATGGCCACATAGGTAATAACCACAAAACTGGCATTTCTTTCAGGTATTAAACAGATAAGTAAATTTAAGTCCAGAATTTCCATAAAGAAAGGCATGAACTAATGTCACCAAAATTTCAATCCTGTCACTCCTTGCAATGTAGAGACACCTCCTAAAACTTCAGTTTTATGAAGAGTTATGCAGATACAGCTTTAAATACTTTCTTACAACAGTCATGGATCAAGACAAAGAGAATGATGAGATTTTAATGAATCTAAATGATGTAATTCATGCAAGGAAAGCTAGTCTCCTAATTATAGCTTCTTCTATTAAATTGTGAAATCCTTAAGGTCAGGGAAGCTATTTTCCTTTTTTTTTTTTTTTTTTTTTTTTTTTTTTTTTTTGTAACTCCAGAATTTAGCACACTGCCTGGTACATAGTAGGTATTTAATAAATTTTTGTTGATTGATTCTTTAAGCCTCAGTTTTTTTTTCAAATAGAGACAAGAACTTTCTGCTTTCTGTCAAATAGTAATAAGGGACTATTTTAGTGTTCTTTTTCTTATTTTTTGTTGTTGTTTCTACCTTCCTAGGACTAGTGCATATATCAGATGTTTAATAAGGTTCCTTGAATTGAATTGATTTCATTGTGAAAATAAAGAAGAATTTGCCTACTCAATAAATACAAGTTTCAACTTTATATTCAAATTCCTTCATCTACATAGTAGGGCAAAGAAGTCATGCAAGTCATTTGTTCTCAAATTAAGAATTCTCAATTGGCTCTAAGGAAAACTTACTTTCACTTACCTGAAATTAAAAAGAAACCCCACATTATGATGTCTTCCTACCTTATATATATTTATCACATTTTAATTCTTATCCTATTTGTGGTATGCTACCAAATGGAACATTTTTCTGCCACTCTCTTCTCTCAACTATCTTCCTCTCCCCAAATACTAACTTGCTCTCATACTCATGCCTCTGCTACTAACAATGGTTCCTTTGTCTGGAATGGTTTCTCTCCTCTCTCATTCTCTAATTCCCATCTATTCTGACTCTTTTGAAGACAGATGTAGATGGAGTTCTGAGCCTGGAACCAAGAAGATCTAAATGTCTAGGTATTCCAGATACTTTTGCCTCAGTTTCCTCAAATGATGATGATAATACTACAGCCAAGTGTTTTTGTAAGGGTCAAATTGTTATAAAGTGCCTGGCACATCATAAATACTATATAAAATATTTATTGATTTGTTGGTGAAGGATCTAATGATACATGGTTAGTAAAAATGCTTAGTATAAGCCTGACACATAGCACATGCTATATTGTCTTCTCACCTATTCTTTAAAGCTAAACTCAATTGTCATATCCTCTGAAGCATGTCTAAAGTAGGGCAGCTAGGATGATGAATGGTCGAGTTCATGACTTATGGGGATAGTCTGAAGAACCAGGGTCAGGGTTTAGCCCAGACAAGAGAAGACTTTGCAGAAGACTTGATAATTAGATATGTTGTGTTGTGATTAAGGATGCTGAACCAGAAACAATATACAGAAATAAGAATCAAATTTAGATTTGATAGTAGAAAAAACAACAATACGCTTATCCCTTCCATTTTATGACTTTCCCTATCAAGATCTCCATATATTAAGAAATTAACTGAGGAATTTGGGGGTGTTTTGTGGGAGTTGCAGAAAACACAGAAACTGACAGCACAGGAAATGTTTAGAAATTCAGAAATGTATAAAATATATGTAAAGTATTGTATAATATCATATTTTATCTTTTAATACCATAATAATTCAGAACTTCTCAGGCATGAAGTAAGGGCAAAAAAAGCTTAAGACAATTTTTTTCCAGATAGCAGGAGTATCATATTTCCAACTCCATAATGTGGTAGGGATAATTGTAATGACAACAAAAGAAACAAACAGAAACAATAACCTGCTAATGATTAGAGTTGCATTGGAATGGGCTGCCTTAAAAGCTAATAAGATTCTCTCTCCTTAGGAATTTTCAACTGGAGACTACAAGACCCTTTGTTGGATATGCTTCAGGTGAGGATTATTTTAGAATATGGATCGGGAAGCCCATTGACTTTAAGGTCATTTCTAGCTCTCAAAGTTCTATTAAGTCTATGAGTTTGTAATTGTCTCTCACCTCCTTTGTAATGAAGTTCCACTACAGGTGTGTTCTCAATATCAATCACCAGTGCCAATTAATATCTCTTCTATACCATTCATTGACTCTGTGATTGTGGTAAATATGATTTAGTTAATTAACATCAATTGACTTTTATGAAGAGATATTTACTGAAAAGATTTATCAAGAACAGAAGTACAAAAGGTATATTCTTCTCTGTCACCTCGGTTTGATAGTAGGCTTCAGTTTAATGGAGCTGTTACAAAGCATTTGTCCAACCAAATTTATTTCTGAATGTAACGGGTCTTGGACAAATTGTTCCATTATTGCAGAACACAGGATCTCTGTTACTAATTTTATACAAGTTATGACTGGATCTCATAGATGTTTCTTTGGGAGTTACAGTTATTCCTCAAAGAGCTTGGATGCTAACAAACTCTGGTATGGACCTCTACCACTGAACCTCTGCTCCTCAGACCTTCCAAAAATCTCTGAAAACTTTATTCCAAAGGAGAAAAGACACAAATGGTAAGGTGTCCTATTTCAGATATGGACTTGCTAGGCCACCTTGTTCTCAGCCTATGAGAGTTGTAGGAAGGTGAGCTTCTTTTCTCTCCCCCATAAGTCCTGATGCTCAGAAAGTTTTTCTTATTCCTTGTGGTTGTCAAGAAGGAAAAAAAATTCTTTACTAGAGCTTTATGTATATACCCTTTAATCTTTTTATTATTAAAGCTTTTTAATTTTCAAAAGATATGCATGAATAATTTTTCAACATTAACCCTTGCAAAACCTTGTGCTCCAATTTTACCCTCCCCTTCCTTCCACTCCCTCCCCTAGATAGCAAGTAATATAATATGGTAAACATGGTAAAATATATGTTAAATCAAATACATGCATGCATATTTATACAATTATCATGCTGCACAAGAAAAATCAAATAAAAAGTAAAAAAATGAGAAAGAAAATAAAATGCAAGCAAACAACAACAAAAAGAGTGACAATGTTATGCTGTAATCCACACTCAGTTCCTACAGTCGTCTTTCTGGGTGCATCAGATGGCTCTCTTTATCACAAGATCATTGGAACTGGTTTGAAACATTTCGTTGTTGAAGAGATCCATGTCCATCAGAATTGATCATCGTATAGTCTTCTTGCTGTGTATAATGATCTCCTGGTTCTGCTCATTTCACTCAGCATCAGTTCATGCAAGTCTCTCCAGGCCTCTCTGAAATCATCTTGCTGGTCGTTTCTTATAGAACAATAATATTCCATAACATTCATATACCATAATTTATTCAGCCATTCTCCAATTGATGGGCATACGTTCAGCTTCCAGTTTCTAGCCACTACAAAAAGGGCTGCCACACACATTTTTGCACATGTGGGTCCCTTTCCCTCCTCTAAGATCTCTTTGGGATATAGGCCCAATAGAAACACTGCTGGGTCAAAGGGTATGCACAGTTTGATAACTTTATCAGCGTAGTTCCAAATTGTTCTCCAGAATGGTTGGATCCATTCACAGTTCCACCAACAATGTATCAGTGTCCCAGTTTTCCCACATCCTCTCCAATATTCGTCATTACCTTTTTCTGTCATCTTAGGCAATCTATAGTGGTATCTCAGAGTTGTCTTAATTTGCATTTCTCTGATCAATAGTGACCTAGAGCACTTTTTCATATGACTAGAAATTATTTTAATTTCTTCATCTGAAAATTGTTTGTTCATATCCTTTGAACATTTATCAATTGGAGAATGGCTTGAATTCTTATAAATTTGAGTTAATTCTCTATTTTAGAAGTGAGGCCTTTATCAAAACCTTTGAATGGAAAAATGTTTCCCCAGTTTATTGCTTCCCTTCTAATCTTGTCTGCATTAGTTTTGTTTGTACAAAAAATTTTTAACTTAATACAATCAAAGTTATCTTTTTTTTTATTCAATAATGATTTTCAGTTCTTCTTTGGCCACAAATTCCTTCCTTCTTTACAGATCAGAGACATAACCATACTTTGTTCTTCCAATTCGCTTATAATATCACTCTTTATATCTAAATTATGAACCCATTTCAACCTTATCTTGGTCTAGAGTGTTAGGTGAGGGGCAATGCCTAGTTCTGTTACTATGTATATACTTTTTTAAGAGCTTAGTAGCCAATCCAAATACTGTTTTTTGTTTGTTTGTTTATTTGTTTTTGCTATGAAGTGTGTAAGTGCAGAGAAAAGAGAATACCTATATATGCTCTGAATTGGAAAACCAAACTTTCTGTTCTATATCATCATGAAATTACAGAAGGAAGCCCCCAGCACACATTTGAAAGACTGGTATATACCTAACCTCATTCCCCTCCAGGACATATTGCTCCAAATACAATAACAATTTGTATGTAATTAAATTACTGCATTTAAAAATACTAAATGTGTTGAATCAAGTCACAAGAAATATATATTTCCTTCTCCAGCACATATTGTTTTACTCTTTTTCTTCAATAATATTTTATTTTTTCCAAATACATGTAAAGACAGTTTTCAGCATTCATTTTTATAAGACTTGGTGTTCCAATTTTTTCTTCCTCCCTCTCTTACTTCTCCCTTCTTCAAGACAGCAAGTAATCTAAGTTAAACATGTGAAATCTTTTAAAACATATTTCCATATTTGTCATGTTCTGCAAAAAAAATCAGACATAAAGGGGAAAATGAGAAATAAAAATATGAAAATGCTATACTTCAATTAATCTCCATAGTTCTCTCTCTGTATATGGATGTCATTTTTCCATCCAGATCCTTTAGAATTGTGTTGAATCACTTCACTGCTGAGAATAGTCAAGTCCATCACATTTTATCACACAGAATCTTGCTGTTACTATGTACAATGTTCTTTTGGTTCGTCTCACTTCATTCAGCATCATAAACTTTTTAATTTAGATAAGTCATTTAACTTCTTCAAATCTCAGTTTTTTCATTATTAAAATGGAAATAATTACAATTGCCTTTTTTTTACCTCAAGATTGTTCTGAGACTCAAACAATATATGTATATAAAGACTTTTGAGAATCATTTCACTTTTCTAGTTCTCAATTTATTCGTCTTTGAAATGGAACTCAATAATCTTTAAGGTCTGTCCCCAATCTAGTGATCTATGATTAAGATTTTCTAAATGTAAAATCTATGTTAATGTAAATTACTACTAATATTTTCTAATGGAAGGGGTTCTTACATTTTTGAATGTATTTCGAATATTTTGGCAATTTGATGTTTACTATGGACCTCTTCTCAGAATTTATTTTGATATATTAAATAGAATATATATTATTACAAAGGAAACTAATTTTATTGAAATGTAATTATTAACGTTTTTAATTTCATAAACTTTACATTAAGAACCCCTGTCTTCTAGCTTTTTTGAGTGTATTAAATACAAATTATCAATATAAGAGGTAACACCTTATATTATTGATAATTTATATTTGGTACATTTGGTACAAACTTTTGAAATACTTGTTGTAAAACAAATTTTTTGGGGGAAAGAGAATTGGAGGGGAGGAATAGAAAGAATCAGAGAGTTCTGTATTCCTTGGAGTTAATTAGTTTATTATATTATTGACTTAGATCAGGTTTTGATATGGGAAAGAAGGGCATGAAGAACAAGAAAGCACTGGGCAAAGATTTATAAGGGATTCAGGGAAAGGGTTTAAAAAAAGGGAGGTTAGGGAAAGCAATGAAACAAATGACCAAATTCATCATTCTGAGGTCTAGCCTATAGTTGCTAAGAAGCCATTGAGAAGAACTCAGGGCTGTTTATCAAAATATTGAGATTATATTGTTTTGGAACATTTTAAATAATGGGGAATAGAGGAGCACTAAATTACTCACAAGTCCTGATATTTCTTGAAAAACAGATTAAATGTGGACTCAGTTTCCCCTATGGTAGCTATTTTTTAAAAGAGGTAGGAGCGGAACACTTCTAAGAGGCCCTAACTATAATTTAGAACTTATTAAATTGTTTTCTCAGTCTTTAGGCCGCAAGATCTCTGACTTGCTTGCCTCTTATGCATTTTTTTTGCTTTTTTGTTTGACTAGTATGAAAAATGGTCAGGCAGAATTGGCTCAGGATTCTTTAGTGTACTTTGTCAAGTAACTTTAACATATGTCTTGATATTAGAAAAATTCCACCTTATTTTTAACTTTATTAAAACAAAGATTTACTAGTATCCATTGCTCGAGGTGTTGTTTACAAAATAGCAAATAAAAATAGTCCCTGGCCTTCTTTTTAAGAGGTCAGTCACTTTACATATATTCTCCTTTCAATCTCAAATCTGTTAGTGCTTTCATTATCTCCATTGTATAGATGAGAAAACTGAAACTGATCTGTAAAGTGAATTATCAGTCAAAAAAAATTTTTTAGATATGATGATGGTGACAACTTAAGAAAATTCTATTTTAAAGCAATTTCTCATGGTTGTAACATTGGACTTGGAATTGGGAAAGCCCCAGACTGATTTGTGTTTCACACTTATTTTTGCAGTGTGACTCTAGGTAAATTACTCAGTCTTTTAATTTCGGTTTTCTCATCTGTGAAAAAAAGAATAATAATATATACTTTATACCACAAAGAATAACTATGAGAATTAGATGAAAGTAAAGTACTTTGAAAACTTTAGTGATAAAATCTCTTCCTTCTCCTTCTCTGCTGTTGCTATTACTACTACTACTACTACTACTACCATTTCTACTAGTACTACTACTACTACTACCAGTACCACTACACCACTACTAATACTACCAATACCACTACTACTACTACTACCAATACCACTACTACTACCCACAATTACTATCACTACTACTACTATAACTACTACTACTAATCCAACTACTACCACTGCTATGAATACTACTACTACTATCATTACTACTACTATTATCACTATTACTGCCACTACTACTACTATTACTATTACTACTACCACTATCACTACCACTACTACTACTACTACTACTACTACTACTACTACTACTACTACTAGTACCACTACTACTACTACCCACACCTACTATTACTACTACTACTATCACTATCACTACTACTACTCTACTACCACCATCACCACTACTACTATTACTACTACTACTACCACCACTACCACTATCACTACTACTACTACTACTACTACTACTACTACTACTACTACTACTACTACTACCCAACTAGTTTCCAAAGGGACCTCACTTTATCTTTTGTATCCATTGGATCTCAACTCTTCATCTTTCCCATTGTACTTGATAAATATTTTTTGAATGAGAGCATCATCAATTCTTTGGTATTCTCATATAGATAAAAACCAAAGAATTGTGACTGGCGCACACTGAGAAGCTGAGTTCTTTAGGGTCTTATCCACAATCCAATTTGCTGGTGTCAAAGGGAGCCCTTATATTCATTGCTGGGCAGTCACATTATTCAGGGGATAGACTTGGAGTGGAAATCACACATGTAAAGCCTCAGTATAATCCACCCCCTCCCCCAACCAGGGATGCATTTGACAGATTGCATGGGAAAGAACTATCTATATGCTGGTTCATGCAGGAAGACTCCAGAAGCTAGAGAAAAAAAAAAAGGAGGAAGGTATCACTTCTTCTGGGACAAATTACAGTATTGTTTCCCCATACCAAATAATGGACGTCTTCTATCCGAAGAAACCCCTCCTTCGGAGAGATAAAAGAGAATGGACTCCTCCTCCTGGCAAGCCCTCCAGCTGAGTCCTGTTTGTTCCTAGGAACAGGGACCCAGTGTTGTTTACCCTTCTTAGCAGGACCCAGGCTCTGGATGGGAACCTTCAAGGCCAAAACACCTCTTCACAATAGTTGAGTTCGGATGCTGATATGCGTGCTGTCCCCCAAGAGAGCTATTTCCCTTCAGTCCCCCAGATGTGCTGTATCCCACCCCTGGAGGCTGTGGCATTGTCCCTATGTATTAGCTGGGGGCTAACAGCATTCCCATTTAGACAGGTGGCTTCCCACTTTTTTTAAACAAACAAGGGGAGATAGAATGGGAAAGTTTCCTGGGTTTCTGTCACTCCCAAACAGAGCAGCTGTGCTCTGTCCCAGAATGGGGCAGCGGGAGGAGGTGGAGCAGGAGACAGGTCTTTTCATTATTGTTACCCTTTGATGGGATAGGATTATTCTGCCTTCAGTTGCCAGGAAAGTAGATCCTGCAAGATTAGGTGCAGGTGCACTAATTAAACACAAGGCTTGCTGAGACCTACAGAGGTTGCATTCTCTGGGCCTTTCAGGTGCCGGGCTGGAGGCAAACCTGAACTAGGAGTTCAAGTTGTAGAGTTCTGCTCCTAAGATTATCATTGATAGTTCAATGTCTTTAGGTTAAGTTCTCCAGAGCTCACTTTTCCCATCTGAAAAATGGGGACATCACATCCTGTTTCTTATGTTTGGCTATAAGTCAATAATATTTTGAAAATAATAATAAGCATTTATATAATACTTTAAATTGTCAAATAACTACATCATCTCATTTGAACCTCACAACTTTGTTAGGTAGGTAACATTATTCCTATTGTATATAGGAAGAAACAGACTGAAAGAAGTAAAATCACTTCTTTTTCTTCATATAATCTGAGGCAGCATTTGCAACCAAGATCTAAATTGTAGTAACCATGACAAGCTATCTCTACACTGTTTATAGCTCACTGCCTCAATATTGGTTTTGTAAAGTTTGGGAGAATTATATTAGCAAGAATCTTGGAGTCCTGCAAGAGAAGGGATTGGAAAAATATGAAATGGAATTAAACAACAACAACACCACCACCACCAATATACTACAGGTTTGTGCCTTTCAGGGAACTTTCTTTTCCTATGATACAATAACTTAAATGATGTATTATCTTCTCAGAGTCCCACCTGACTTTCTATTCTCTATTGTTATAAGATCACTGGGAAATGGAGAGGAATAGGTAGTCCTTCCATTCTATGAGGAAAGAGGGACAAATGGAAATCATGCAAATTACCCAGTCACCTCTAATTTGCTCCAATCCAAGCAGTAGACCCTGTTTCAATAATATCAACCCTAAGAGAAAACTAGAAGGGGGGCAGCAAATGAATCATTTCAGTTATAAATAAAGTCTTGTGTAAACATATTTCAAAATGTGAGCATGAGTGTGCAGTCACTCTAATTAGGTTTTATACACTAAGGAGAAAGTTCTCATTTCATAGGTAGGACTCAAGGGCTGATGAAGATGAGAATATCCCTACTGAGAAAGGGTTATATGGGATATGGCTACTGGAACAATTATGAAAGAACATTTAACTCCTTCTCCTCATTACTAGAAAAATGGGTACATTTCCATTTTAAAATAGTTCATTTACTTCAAATTCAAGGCAAATTTATGATACAGGAGAATCAGTTTCATAAGAAATATTGAATTATTTTTAAAATTTCTTATCTTTTTTTCTTTTCACAATGCTAGTTTATCACCATTTTTTGGCCTTACTGAAAAGTATAGAGCAAGTGAAGCTCTGTGTCTTCAGCTAAATCTTATCTCCCCTCCTGATTCCCCATCTCCACCCAGATTTGTGAGTGAGATTGAATCTCAAGAGAATGCTCTTGGAAGTAACATCCTCCTCTTTCTCAAAAAGATGTTCTCAAAGTCTCTTCTTTACTGGTTTCATAGAATGGTATAACCTTTCTCATTGCCAAAATTAACTTCTTCACCTGTACAATTGAACCTATATTCTCCACTGTTGGCTTTTACTCTCCCTTTTTCTTCGTGCCTTCCCTTCTCTATCCTAAAAACAGACAAATCTTCCCCTTGAAAGTCCTTAAAGCAGAATCTTTTCTCTATTATTACTAAACACTGACAGACTTTTAGAAAGTTTTTCCCTTTTCTTCCTTTCCTTTTCCTTCCCTTCCCATTCCACTCTCCTCTTTCCATTTTAGTTTCTCTTCCCCTTCCTCTTTTCCCCTCTTCCCTTCCCTCTAATATGCATGGACATTATATCCTGTTCCATTTCTTCATTTGCCTCTTATTAGACAAGCTAGTGCCTTCTCCTACCTTACTTTTAAGGGTGCAAAAACTGGCTCCCACAGTTCAGACACTAGAATTGACCCCTATATAGTTCAGAACTTCCAAACTCAAGCAATCCACTACCTTTAGACTTCCTTATATCAAGGATTATGTTGGACTAGGAATCTATTTTCTGAAATACTACTGATAATTTCCTAATTCCCAATTCCATTGGTGCTTTCTCTCTTCTCATCTTTCTTGACTGCAGTATTTGAAACTATTGCTTGCCATTTATTTGTTTTAGTATATTTGATCGTTTTCTATTTTGCTATCTTGTTTCTTCTTCGACCTGATTGCTTTTTCTCCATTTTGTTCATTGGCTCCTATTTCTCTTCCCAGTATCCTAATTGTGGGTATACCTAAGACTCTTTCCTTAACCATCTTTTTCTTTCTACTTTCTCTTGGTTTCATTCAATCCAATGACTTTAAATAGCACTTTTATGCAAATCATTCAGAAACCTTCATTTCATCCCTATCTTTTCCACTGATTCACAGACTTAATTTTTCAAATATATGTTGGAAAGCTATTTATAAAACCAAATTCAGTCTTAGATTGTATTATTGGTGAAATGTTTTCCAGAATGAGAGAGGCAATTGAACTATGTTCTTCCTTGATCAGACCATATCTAGATCATTATGTTCATTTCTGGGCATTATATTTTATGAGTCAGGGTCAAGCTGGAATGTATCCAGATAGATGTGAGAATGATGGAAAAGATACTAAAGATCTTGCCATGGCAATAATTGGTTGAAGAAATTGTGGGTATTTAAACTGGAAAAAAATTTTCAGGGGGAAAAATGCCCTCTTCAAGTTTTTGAAGGGCTGAAACATGTAGGATTTATACTTGTTTTTATTGCAAAAGAGCAGAACTGTGAACAGTTGTTCACCATTTAAAAGTAGATTTTACCTTGATATGTAAGAGAAAAGAATCCTATCATTTTGAGCACTTAAAGGGAAATGGGTTGTGATTCTGAAGCCTAGACACTCAGATGATAGCTCAAATACTATATGGCAAAACATACCTTTTCCCAAACTCATCACTCTTCCTTTTAATATCTCTATTTTTGTAAATGATAACTATTCAGTCACCCAGGCTTGAAATCCTTAAAAATCATAGAACAGAAGTTTTATGTAAGTCCTGTTGATTAAACCTTGATTCAATATGTCAAATCTTGACATGCTCCTTTTTGCTCCCACTGAAAGCACCTTACACAGAGAGCATTCTTATTACTTATTGCCAGGACTACTTCAGGAACTTCTTAGTCTGCCTGTCTCCTCTAAATCACATGAATCTCAGATTTGGAAGGGACCTTAAAGATCATTTTAACTGTGTGTGTGTGTGTGTGTGTGTGTGAGAGAGAGAGTGTGTGTGTGTAGTGTGTGCGCCATTTACATCTTTAGTAGTTGGCTGAAGTCTATGGTATCCTGTTCAGAATATTGATTCCAAAAATAATTCATAATTGTGTTTTATAGCAAATCCTTTCTTATGGTCTCATGTATACATGAAAATGTGGGTTTTTTCTTTCTCATTTTGTATTCATGTAAAATATTTAAAATTACAAAAAATAAAAAAAATAAAAATCTAAATCAAAAGAAATGCCCCTCTTCCAAATTTTACACTCCCGAAATATATCAATAATCTTTTGGAGAGCTTATAGATTCTAGATTGAGAATCCCTGTGCTAGTCCAATATTAACAATCTAGTATAGTTGTTACTGCCAAAATAATCTCATCAAAAGAACGCTTTTGATGATATTCTTTTACTTAGAAGCTTTCAGCTTTCAGCTTCCTGATAGATTATAAGATAAAAGACAAACTCTTCTGTTTGATATTTATTCAAAGCCCTCTACTGGTTTCATTTTATCTTTTCAACTCTTATACATTATTCTCCTTGTTCTCTACATTCTAAGAAACAGGACTAGTGCCGACTCCCTGATGTCTTCCTGACCTCTATTATCTCTTTGGCATTGCACAAGTCATCCCAAACATCTGGAAGAAACTGTTTCCCCATCTGTGCATGTTGCAATTGTTCACTTCCATCAAGAAGTTTAGATGTTATCTGACCCCTGAGGGTGCACTCACTATACTCTATGCTTCTTATTAGAAGGATGAAACAAAGAACTCATCCCAAAGTCTCCTTTTAAACAGAATTCCCAGGCTAGCCAATACTGTATTTACCACTAGCACATTTTAGGGACTGAACTTCACCATGCCAAGAACATTCTTCCCTCTCCCCCTCACACCAAGGCCTTCAGGTTCCTTTTATGTGTGCTCCCTTCCCCATTAGATTATAACCCCTAGGGGCTGTCTTTCTTTTTCTTATTTGTATCCCCAGCACTTCCCATAGTACCTGATACATAGTAGGATTGTAGGCACTTACTAAATATTTATTAATTTACTAATCCTTTTAGCTACACGTAGTTCTTTGGATATTTTCATGATTCTCTGACTCCTATCACATATCTTAGTCTAACTTTCAGTGTAATTATTTGTGTATATGCCCAATTTCTTTGATTTTAAGTTCTTCCCTCTCTCCCTTCCTCCCTTCCTCCCTCCTTTCTTTCCTTCCTTCCCTTTCTCTCTCCCTCCTTCCCTTCCTTCCCTCTTTCCTTCCTTCCTTCCTTCCTTCCTTCCTTCCTTCCTTCCTTCCTTC
>JAJPUD010002483.1:145200-180652 GCA_023553655.1 Myrmecobius fasciatus | reverse complement strand
TTCCTTCCTTCCTTCCTTCCTTCCTTCCTTCCTTCCTTCCTTCCTTCATGTCTCATCTTTAGTGAGGAACTGGCTCTGGGTTCTTGAAGATCAGTGGAACATAGACGTTTTCTTAGTTTTAGCCTTCATGTATTGACCCAATGCTGAGCTGTGTCCTGTACAATTAGTATAGAGCCTGGCACATAGTAAGTGCTTGATTTACTATTTTAAACAGAGGAACAGTTTGTATGAGTATGGAGTGGTACCTTACCACTTTGCAGGTTTATGACTAATAAATTTTTCATCCAGAACAATATCTAAAGGCTATTTGCTAAGTTGTCCTCTATATCAGTGAACAGAGGGGCTTATACCAATGAAATGACAGGCCTTTGAAGTTGTGGGTAAAGAGGAAGAGATGACGAAGTCCTTCATGAAGGAAGTTGAATTTGAATTGGACCTTAAATCATGTTGGATCATAATTTTTGATGGAAATTCCAGGAAAGGAAACAGCAGTAAGATAGGGAAGTAGATGAGTGCAGGATATACTGATAAACAGTAAGGATTCAACTTGACACATACAGCCAGATTCCTTCTGGGACTCTAATAATTTCAATTTGCAGTATCTGCCCTTTAGTTGCCTATTTTTTCTAGTCATAATGCTTCAAGTTTGAGAATAAAAAATAATAATTTTCATTGGCACTTACATAGCACTTAATAAAGCTTTTTATTTACAAAACATGAGTGACCTTTCAACATTGACCTTTGCAAAAAAAAAAAATCCTTTTTTTTTCCCCAAGCTTTTCCTTTCCTTCTCCCCACCCCCACCCCTAGATGACAGGTAATCTAATACATGCTAGATAGGATAAATTATATGAGAAATACAGTACATGTATACATATCTATACAGTTATCTTACTGCACAAGAAACATCAGATCTAGAAAGAGAAGAATAAAAAAAACAACTTAAGAATGAAAACAGAATGCTTGGAAATATTCACAGAAAGCGTTAAAATGCTGTGTTGTGGTTCACTCTCAGTTCCCACAGGCCTCTCTCTGGATGTATATGACTATCTTCATCGCAGAACAACTGGTTTGAATCACATCATTGTTGAAGAGAACCATGTCCATCAAAATTGATCATCGTATAGTCTTGTTGCTGTGTATAATGTTCTCCTGGTTCTGCTGATTTCACTCAGCATCAGTTCATGCAAGTCTCTCCAATCCTCTCTGAAATCCTCCTGTTGGTCATTTCTTACAGAACAATAATATTCCATAACATTCATATACCATAATTTATTCAGCCATTCTCCAATTCATGGGCATCTTTTCAATTTCCAGTTTCTTGCCACTACAAAAAGGGCTGCCACAAACATTTTTACACATGTGGGTCCCTTTCCCTCCTTTAAAATCTCTTTGGGATATAGGCCCAGTAGAAACACTGCTGGGTCAAAGGGTAGGTAGGCACTGTTTGATAACTTTTTGAGCATGGCTCCAAATTGCTCTCCAGAATGGTTGGATCCGTTCACAGTTCCACCAACAATGTATCAGTGTCCCAGTTTTCCCACATCCCCTCCAACAGTTATCATTATCATTTCCTGTCATTTTAGCCAATCTGACAGGTGTGTAGTGGTATCTCAGAGTTGTCTTAATTTGCATTTCTCTGATCAATAGTGACTTGGAGCACCTTTCCATAGCACTTTATTATGAAAATTTGTTTGGACTTAATTAGGGAATGAAGAAATCATGGTATATGAATATAATGGAATACTATTATTTATAAGAAAGATGAAAGAGACAGTTATAGAGCAATGCGGGAAGATGAATGGATTGATGCAGAGAAAAGTGAGCAGAAGCAAGAAAGCAATTTTTTTTAATTACAAAGAAAGTCGATCTTGGAGGACTAGAACTCTAACCAATTTCATGATCAACCAAAATTCCAGAGGACTGATGAGGAAGAATATTCCCCATTATCAAGCAGAGGTAATAGACTCAGCACAAGAATGAGACAAGCATTTTTGGTCCCTGTCAATGTGATAATTGATTTGCTTGATTATACTGTTAATTGTTTTTCTGTATTTCTTTCTTGGTAGGGGAATGTTAGGGAAAGATTGTTCTCCAAAATAGTTAAATCAGTTCACAGTTCCATCGACATTGTATTAGCTTCCCAATTTTTCCATATCATCTCCAAAATTTGTCATTTTTCCTATCACTTTGAGATAGCATATAAGATGCTATTTCAAAGTTTAATTTGTATTTCTCTAATCAATAAGATTCAGAGCATTTTTTTTCATATGACTACATATAGCCTTTATTTCTTACTCCAAAAACTACCTGTTCATGTCCTTTGACCATTTATCAACTAAGGAATAATTCATATTCTTATAAATTTCACAAAATTGTGTATATATTTGAGATGAGGCCTTTATTTGAGAAAGTGTCAATAAAAGTTTCCTCAATTTTCTGCTTTCCATCTAATCTTGGTTGGCTACATTAATTTTATTTGTACAAAACCTTTTTAATTTAACGTAATCAAAATTGTCTATTTTACATCTCACAGTACTCTTTATCTCTTGTTTATTTATAAAAATATTCATCTATCCACAAATTTGATAGGTAATATGTTCCATGTCCTTCTAATTTAGTTATGATATTTTCCTTTATGTCTAGGTTATGTATTCATCTTAACCTTATCTTTCTAAATGATGTAAGCTATTGGTCTACATCTAGTTTCCTATGCTGATTTATAGTTTTCCAAATAAATTTTTTAGCCAAACAGTGAATTTTCATTATGAAAGCTTAATTCTGCTTCTCTGAAATGTACTTTGAAGCATTATTTTAGGTTAATTATGAGGGAATTTGGGAGTTCCAGGGATTTCCCTGACTTATTCTGCATTTCCCACAATACCCTTGACTTATTTTTTTATAGATTAAAAATAATGCTAGTTTTATGTTATACTTAACTTTCTGAGTATATTGGTGATTCTGGCATTCAATATTTATTGACACTACACATCTGTATTATGAAAAGAAATGTCACATATGCCATATATAACAAAAAAGAGGATTTAGCTCAGTTAGATATGGTTGGCATCTGGAATTTTTGCTAGGTTTGACAACTTTAATGAAACTACTCGAAGGAATGCTAGATGGAATAACAGTTATGAAGACAGATCTGAAAGGTTGGCCTACTAGTTGAGAAATAACAGTTCAGATGAATCTTAACTTTTTTCAACATTACTGTGTAGGAATGGGCCTAAAGTAGGGCCTGGAGACTACTGAATTGTTTGTAGAGGAAATACAGTTATAGTATATAAATCAATTCTTACATCAGTACTGTACCAACTTTGTTACTTTAATTAACTTTCACTCTTTTTTTGGGACATTTCCTGGTCTTTGATCTTCAGTGACATTAAACTTTAGTTTTTCAATTACAAATTGCTAAGAGGCAATTGTGGTCATGGGGGTAGGTTTTACTTTTGACTCTTGCCACAAACACATTTTTCTTCTGACTTCCCAATTTATGTTCCACCCCCAGCCCTGTTATAATGAGTATTGTTTCCTATATTTTTATTGGAATGAGGCCAGTATTCCCTGTTAGCCAATGAAAGATGTCTTTCTCTTTCTAAAGAGAAAAAAAAATAAAAAAACCCAACAAAATGTTAATTGTTTCACCTTAATATGAGAATTTAAAGTTTCTACATTTTCAGTTTTATACATGCCATCAGACATCATTTTCCATCAACTTAGAGAAGAGGCCTCAAATCTAATACTATGAACTAACATTTATATAACACTTAAGATTTACAAGGTGCTTTCCAAATATCATCTCATTTTTATATACTCTATAATCTTGGGAGGTAGATACTCTTATTATCCCTATATTACAGATGATGAAACTGATGAATGATGTATATGATGTATAGAGGTTAAGTGATTTATTCACAGTTACCCAGCTAGTAAGTATCAAAGCTGAGGCAAAATTTTAACTCAGGTCATTATGGCTTCAGCCACAATACCGAAGATTTAACTAAGTATGAGTTTCATGTGGTAACAAACTCAGACTTCCTACAAAATGGCAGACTATTCACTAATAATTAGTGAAATGAAGACCTTTGCATGTTACTAAATTGAGTATAACCAATTCTCATCCAAAGAATCTCTTTTTCCTTACCATGTCATTTACTTCAGTGACACAGTTTAGTTTTACCTTCAAATTTTTTAGGTCAGGCAGCTTGGATTTGTTTGCCAGATTTCTGCCATGACATTATTTAATCCCTGTAACTTATCACTTAGGTCTTTATTATCAAACTGAAGTTCATGATTCATCAGGTCCATGATGTTTGGTCTCGTAGGTAAATAGTACCAGATAACAGGACAATTTGCTACCAGCTGATCAATCTCCAAACCTCAAAACAGCTTTATTTTTTCATTCAGTCAATGAGTAAAGGGAAAGGAGGGGGTAGATTGACACAAATCCTGGGTCAAGGATGATCCCACTGAATATAGTTGGGAGTTATTGAACACTGTCCAGTGTACGTGAACTTTTCCTAGCTACTGAATTATTGAAAAATCCAAATAAAAAACAACAACAATAACAAACAGCAGGTCTACAAATCCCTGTGATAAATGCTGTGATAAATGTATAGATGTTGATTATTTCTGTTACCACAACTAAGTCTATCCAGTCTATCTCTTCCTTGTATGATGACCTTGGTACCATACATCATTTTCTTGGCCTTTAGTGTAACACAATTAATTAAGATACAAAAGCAACTTTACCCATGGGGGCTCAAGTTAGAGACCCGTAGTTTTGTTATTTAAGCCAGTTTGGCCTAGTGTAACAAATGATCAGAATTTTGCAATCAGGCTTTTATGATTCCAAACTACCCTTTCTATTAATACCTGAATCTCAATATGATGACTTCCTTAGCTTTTGCCCAGTCTCTTTATTTTAGTGATAAGACTGTCTTCCTTAGGCTCTTTCTCTTCTTCCAAAAAAAATCCAATGGGGATAATCCTTGCTCCAAACCTTTCTTAACTGATCTTCCTCTGGTTTATCATTAGCTCTGAGATCTTAGACAATTCAATTAGTCTGTTTGGGACTCTAAAACCAGAGGGTTAACTCTGATATCTTTGTATCTGTCATCAGCTGAAATACTTCTTTCTAGATCTTCAAGGTAAGGTTCCAGCCCAGATAAAATCATCACACTTTTCTCTAGCACTGTCAAACATACTTCCTCCCCAGTCTGCTTGGCTTTATGTTGCTCCCTACAGACCTGCTCCCATTCTCTCACCTGGCCTTCAGGTTCCAACTAGTGCATAGCTGCCCATAAATCAATTTTGAAGTAGCATTAAATTAGCATTTCTAAAGGCCACCTTTTCATATACATAGAAATAGGAGATGCATTAATGGGGAAGAGGCATATGTCTTTGTGGAATATTATCCAACCCCTAAACATAGGAGAACCCATTCCTATTTTCCCCTTTTTGACTGTTATCTGGAGCAGGGTGAATATCACTAAAAGTCAGCAGAAAACAGATAAAGTGTAAGAAAACATCAGCAATTTCTATTATTCAGGTACCTTCTTTTCAAAAACTTTCCTACCTAACCTTTTAGTCTCCCCTCTTATATGCAATATGATTAGAGGTGAATACTGGGAAGAGTAACTTCAGTTCATTTTGCTCTGAGAAGTGATCTGAACATTTTAGGAGGATGCTGAAACTGCTAAATAAAATGAGACCTTTGGACTACCTTGGACTTGAATTAAGCCATGCAATTATTTCTTACTGGTATCCATCATAATTTAAGGTTTTGATTATTTTAAGATGTTGGAGGTGGGGAAAAGTCCCTCAGAAGTCATATAGTGCAATTCCTTAATTTTGTAGATTAGAAAATTGAAGCTCTGGTAGGTTAAGTGATTGCTATAAGTAGTAAATAACAACCTTGACATTTGACCTCAAGTCACAAGATCCTAGCTTTTAGAGCACAAAGGGACCTTAAAAGACAATTATTTCAAACCCCATTTTATTAACAGATGAGGAAACTGAATCTTAGAAAAGTTATAACTTTCCCAACATCACACAAGTAGTAAGTGATAGAGATGGGGTTCTTAACCAAGTGTTCTTTCCATTGTATCATTCTCTTCAGTTTCCATATAAGCTCTTTCCATCGAAACCACTTGTGATGGTATTCCTAGTAGGCCAACAATCTATGCTTTTATTGACATAGAGAACTTCTAGCATGATAATTCCCTCTATCTAACCAGGTTACAACTGCTTATGCAAGTACAGAGGAGTTAAATTATTAACCATTGTCACACAGTGAATAAGTGACAGAAACTAGATTTTAATCTAGGTTTTTCTGACTCCCAGTCCAGAATTCATTTAAAATTGAGAAAACTCAGACCCAAATAGTTTAAATGTTTTGCTCAAGATCAAAAAGTAGCAGAGATAGGATTTAAACTCAAGTCATTTAGTATTTAGAACTGGAATTTAGAAATCATTTAAAACTGGGGTTAAGATTTTTTGGGGGGAGGGACAAAGATCCCTTTGACAAGCAGGTGAAACTGATAGACTTCTTTTCTGAATAATGTTTTTAAATGCATAAAATAAAATATATGGAATCACAAAGAAAATCAATGAAATTGAGACATACTTATCAAGATATTTTAAAAATAAGTTTTTAGTCCAAAGATTAAGGACCGCTAATCTAAAATAAAGAGACTGGCTCATAGATAGGGAAACTGAGACTCTGAGACAATAAGTGACTTACTCATTGTCACATAGGTAGAGACAGAGATAGAATTTCAAAACAGGCTTTCTTACTCTAAAATTCATTCTCTTTCAATACTGTTGTGTTCCCTCTTTCCACAAATCCTCTAGAGAGGGTCTATTCATTATATTAAGAACCTCTGTGTTTGTTTGTTTGTTTTTTGATCTTGTAACTGCATATGATATCTGTTTTTAATATATTAAAACACTAAAAATAATCCACACTATTCTGGTAATTCTCAAAAAAACCTTTTAATGGAATTCTCTGGAAACCTTTCTGAAGTTTTAGTTTTGTAGGTTAGGTATGCCAAAAACTTTGGGAATACTGAAAATCAGAATAAAGTACTCTCTGTCTTATGAAGAGAAGGTAACAAATTCTATTTCTTTCTTAAATTTCTAATGTCATGTATTGTAAAATTTATTTAGGGGAGGTGTAAGATCTCAATTATTAATAATTCATGAGCACTAATTTTGAGACGAGTTTTATGATTCTTTTCTGGTCATGTGAGCAAAAGAAAAATTCATTTTTTCTAACTGGCTTTGAATTGTGTAATTCAATTCAATAAATAAAAAGGAAGAAGTCTAGTCAAAGCTAAATGCAATGTTTATTTTAAAATGTCCTAAGGTAGAGACATTGCTAGCAAGCTTTTATCGCTGAATTAAAACCCCATATAGGAAATGTAGTTCATAATGGAAATGCTGATATTTCCTTAATTATTAGATTGCCACTGGGCACCAGAGAATTGAAGGAGTTTCCTTAATTTGGAATGGCACCTTTTAAGAGAAGTTGAAGGGGAAAGGCAAAAAGAAAGAAAAAAAGTCTTCATGGAGCTTCACCGCAGCCAAATGGTGCCATCTAAGGGAAACGAAAGAAAAGTGGAGTGTGGATATCTGCACCCAGCAAAGTCTGCTCCAGTTCTTTAGTCATCTGGTTGATTGATACCTTTAATTTTTGATTCAGAATAGTTAATCTAAAGCAGCTACTTAGCTCCCAGGTTCTGGCTTCCATTGTGTCCCTCAAAATACTAGCCCATATAGTAAGAGTCTGATGAGCCATAGCATAGTAGTGTGGGAAGAATGTAAATTTCTACTGGATCTGTGTCTATGGAAACATAAGCAAGTTACTTAGGACATCTGGACTGCAAATTCCTCATCTAAATTACGAAAAATTGGACTGGATAGAAGACCTTTAAGATTCCTTTCAGCTCTAATTCTATTATTTATTAAATTTCTCAGACAATATAGTTATCCCTTCCACATCCAGTTAGGGCATGGTACCACTGCTATCTGGAAAATCTACATAAAATTTGGTGGCCCTTCCTTCTTACTAGAGAAGAAATTTAATTTTTTTTCTTTTTTGGAGTGTTTTTAGCTACTAATAATAGCACCTTTCCCCCAGGGTTATTGTGAAAGATAATTAAAGGATATCAAAAAAGCATTTAGCCCAATTTCTAACACAAAATAGGCATTGTATAAATACGGTCATCATTAATTATGTATGCTATATATATGTGTGTGTATAATTATTAACTTTATATGAATAATGTTGTTTCCATACATAAATATTCATTAATTAGTTGTTTTGTTAGTTGATCAGTCACTGGGATTTTGTTTTTCATTTGTTTTCCTTCTTAATTTAATCTATGCCACTAATGTACATTTTTTCTTTTTTTACTGATCAAATAGTTTGTAAGATTACAGATTTATAATATAATATAATATATTCTGGAAATCTCATGAATCCTTCAGCCCATCCCCTCCCCGCCATTATTTCTGTTGAGATTCCTTTTGTTTCTCCAAAAGAATTATATTATTATTTTGTGTAGTAATTTTGTGGTAATTTGCTTGTTGGAGCACTAAATCCACAGATTAATTTAGATAGTTTCATGTTTTTTTTTTTTTTTTTTGTTGTTGTTGTTGTTGTTTTGTTGTTTTGTTTTTTTACATTGGCCTGGGCATTAACTACTAAAGCAACTAGGAGACATAGCAGCTAAAGGATTGAACCTAGATTCAAGAGGATCTGAGTTCAAATCCAGGCTCAGACACTTATTAGCTGTTTGACCCTGATCAAGTCATTTAATTTCTATCTGCCTCAATTTTTGCATCCATAAAATAAGGATAATAATAGCACTTTTCTTCCAGAATTATTGTAAGGATCAAATGAGATAAAATTTGTAAAACATTTTGAGAAACTTAAAGCACAACTTAAAAACCAACTAAAGTTGTTGCCATTTTTCATTTATTTAAATGTTCTTTTAAATATATAAGAGGTCTTTGTAGCGATATATGCATATTATGTATGTATGTGTATACATATATTATGTGTGTATATATTTATTTATGTATATATATGCAAAACATTGCATATATGTGTATCTAGGTGGATATTCTATGTAATTCTGTAATATTCATTAGAATATTTCTTTACATAAAATCATTTATTTGGAACTAGAAGGGCTCTCAGAGGTTATTAAGTCCAACCTCTTCATTTGATAGATAAGGAAGTTAAGGTACAGAGTGTTTATGTGATTTGCTTAGGGTCACACAGATAGTAAGTGTTTATGTTGAGATTGGGCTCTCATTCCAAATTCAGAGGTCTGTTAACTACAACACTGCATGTTCTTGCTGGAGTCCTTCCAATGGCGGAGAATCTAGTGAATAAAAACTTTTCAACCCATTTGTTATTGTGATAAAAATCTTTTCTCTAGTATCCCTTCTCTTTGTTTCTGTGTCTCTTTATATTCCGCTTTGTGTCTCTATAACTGATTGTTTTTGTCTTTCTTGGTGTCTAGAATCATTCTCTCTATTTGTCTCTCTGTCTCTCTTGTCTCTAGTTATATTCTCTGTCTGTCTCTCTCTATCTGTCTCTGACTCTGTTAATCTCTGCTTCACTATTTGTCTCTCCCCCAATATCTCTCTGTCTCTCCTTCTGTCTCTCTTTGTTTCTCTATATCTGCTTGTCTGTCTTTCTCTGTCTTTGTCTCTTTCTGTTTCTGTCTCTGTCATCTATCTCTGTCTCTGTCTGTCTGTCTCTGTGTCTCTTTTTCGGTCTCTCTATCTCTTTCTCTCTGTGTCTCTTTCTTTGTCTGTTTCTGTCTTTGTCTTTGTCTCTGTCTCTGTCTGTCTCTCTGTCTCTGTCTCTCTCTGTTTCTCTCTCTCTCTGTCTGTCTCTCTGTCTCTGTCTCTCTCTGTCTCTCTCTCTTTCTCTCTGTGTATAAGTCTTTTCATCTCTCTGATCAGTCTTCTCTGAAGCATGCACTTCAACCATTCTCTCTAGCCTTGTGAACATAACTACTCCAAAGGAAGAGTGGGTCTGGTTTACAGAAGTTTTTTTTTTTTTTCCCTCAAATGATCTTCATACTTTTCATTCTTCCTTTTAGAGAATTTGTTGAAAATCCCTGATTAAACTCTTGCCTCTGTGGGAGTGTTTCAGAATAGTTTTATATCATTTCTTATTTATTAATCATATCGGTATATCTCACCCTTCTCCCTCAGTGAACTCTCCACCACTCCCTTAGAACATTAAGCAACGAGGACAAAAACAGCATCAAGACACAGATAGTAAATTGTTTAATTTGAAATGGCTACAAGCCAAGAATAAAGTAGAGGGAGAGTTGGTACATGACCATATGTTCACCCATGATTATGCACTCAGTATAGCCTCCAAGGTTGAGAAGCAACAAAATATGGCTCAATTCCCTGCTTCTTGTACCAATTTTGGCCTAATAATGAACACCGAGAAAACAGAGCTTCTCTACCCACCAGCACCACACCATCCCTACTGGAATCATCAGTTACAAAAAAGGGGGAGAAATTTTGAGTGCTGTTAATAAGTTCATTCTCCTTGGCATTATAATTTCCAGAGGTGATGAGGCTGATCCTGCATTACTAGGCCTGGGTCAGTGTTTGGAAGGCTCTGAAGGAAGATGTGGTAGAGAAGAGGCATTGGGCTGCCCAGCAAACTGAAGGTCTATAGAATTGTGCTAACCTTATTGTTGTATGCCTGGGAAACCTGGACACCCTACGAGTGCCATGCCAGGAAATGAATCACTTCCCTTTGAATTGTCTTAAGAAGATTCTGAAGATTACCTGGTAAGATAAGGTATGGATACTGAGGTCCTTTCTTAAGCAAAATTGCCAAGCATTCAGACTCTGCCCCAGAGAGTGCAACGCCGATTGTCTGGCCACACTGTTTGAATGTCAAACATAGATTTGTCTAAAAATCGATTTTATAGAGAACTCAAACAAGGCAGATGGTCACAGGGTGGTCAGGAGAAATCACACAAAGATTCTCTCTGCAGACGTTTGGAATTGATTGTGCCACGTGAGAATCACTAGCACACCCAATCTGGCATGCCTACCTCCCAGAAGGCACATTGTGCTATGAGGAAAGCAGGACTTTACTGTCTCAAAAGAAATGGGAGAGGTGCAAATTTAAGGCCATCACCTCTCCCGATGTTCGCACGGACCACTTGTGCCCAACTCGTGATGGAGCCTTCTGAGTTTGTACTGGTGCGATCAGCTATAGTCATAAACACTCTACCCTGAACCCAGGATGGTGATGTCATTTTGGTTCTCTTTGAGAATGAAGGACAACAACCAAAGAAAGAGGGAGAGGGAGGGAGGAAGGGAGGGAGGGGAGGAAGGAAGAAATGGAGGGATGAAAGGAGGGAGGGAGGGAGGGGTGGAAGGAGGGAATAAAGAGAGAGAGAGGGAGAAGGAGGAATGGAGAAATGAAGGGAAGGAGAAATAGAGAGAGGGAGAGAGAGAAAGGGAGAGAGGGGGGAGAGGGAAAGGGAAAGAAGGGAGAAATGAAGAGAGAGAGAGAGAAAGAGACAGAGAGAGAGAGAGAAAGAGAGAGAGAGAGAGAAAGGGAAGGAGGAAGGAAGAAATGGAGGGAGGAAAGGAAGGAAGGAGGGAGGGATGAAGGGAATAAAGGGAGAGAAAGGGGAGAGGAAGAGGGAGGAATGGAGAAATGAAGGGAATGAGAAACAGAGAGAGGGAAAGAGAGAAAGGGAGAGAGGGGAAAGAGGGAAAGGGAGGAAGGGAGGAATGAAGGGAGATAGAAATAGAGAAAAGGGGAGAGAGAGAGAGAGAGAGAGAGAGAGAGAGAGAGACAGAGAGACAGAGAGACAGAGAGACAGAGAGACAGAGAGAGACAGAGAGGAAGAGAGAGAGAGGGAGGGAGGGAGGAAGGGGGAGAGAGAGAGGGGAGAGAGAGAGAAAGAGAGACAGAGAGAGACAGAGAGAGAGACAGAGAGACAGAGGCAGAGAAGAAGGGAGAAGGAAGAAAGGGAGGGAGGAATGGAAGGAAGGATGGAGGGAGGGTGGAAGGAAGGAAAAAGGGAGGGAGAGAGGGAGAAGGAGGAATAGAAAAATGAAGGGGGGAGAAACAGAGAGAGAGAAAAGAAGAGGGAGAGAAGGAGAGAGGGAAAGAGGGAGAAAGACTGAGAGACCCAGAATGATATACACAGAGTCCTTTTTATTTAATCCATTTTTGAAAAAAGGAAAGCTTCTCTGATTGAATATTTAATATGTGCTTTCTAGGTAGGGGAATGTTTTCTCAGGCAATACAGGGAATCCTGATTGAATGGAAGTACTGGGAAAACCTTGGTATCAAATGATATACTAAACCAGGTCCCATGTTTGAAGTTTATAATCTATTGGTATTCTAAAATTTACAAAATTTAGGGCTCCAAAGACATTTAAATTGTCTAAGATCTTCTAGAAAAGCCTTGGTACCTTGCTACCAAGGTGAGGGATATGTAAAGACCACACTCTACCTTCTACTACCATATGCATTCATTAATCTAATTTTTGTTTTTTGGGGGGGGTTTCCTTTTTTTCCTTGAAAGTCAAAACTATCACCAAGACTAATGACCCAAGGGTGAAACTTGAGCTGCACCTTCTTTGAATCTAACTATGAGATTACTTAACAGTTTAACAAAACCTACCTACAGGTACTTAGGGCCCTTAAACTTTGTGAAGGTCTCAATGCTATATAAGTAACTTACATCCTGCCTGCTGACTAGATACATTTTCATATGGAGGCAAAGGGAAATAGGGTACATCTAGCTAAACTAAATGTTTTTCTATTACGGCTAAATAAATCTCCTTTGGTTAAGCTTTGAATTACCTATAGATGTTTCATTTCATTGTAATATCAAACCTAAACCAATAAAGAACTAGACTGAGTAATGTTCCCCCATGACATCATTTCTAATTCTGGAGATCACTTATAATGCCCCCAGTTTCTCAGGTAAGTTATGGCTATATTCAATCTCTCCAACCACTGTCTGATAGCCCAATGGAAAACTAAGTTTTGTTGGTTTCTTAAAAATTTTAAAGAATAAATTTCACTAAATTTTAAAATTATTTTTATTAACAAAAACATTTCAATAAAATACAATCTCTTTCTCCCTAAACCAAGGGTAATTTGATTTTCATGTTTACTCTCCATAAAACCAAATCCCAATTCTTTCAGAATTTAGTATACCAGTCTTTGGAAGTTGCTGGGTCTCAAAATTCATGAACCTGAATCTAGTCTTTTGATGGGCTTTTTTGAATTTAGGTATATGACAGCGCTTAAAATACTTCATCAAATATAATAATTCTTCTTTTTTTCTAAGTTAAATATTCATATTCCTTAAACAAATCCGTACATATATGGCATGAACTCAAGGTCCTTCACCATCCTGATTGTTCTGCCTTTTCAAGAGGTGGCTGCCAGCTTTGAACACATTAATCTGGATGCCCTCTCTTCTTGTGAAATGTCTTCCCAATAAACTTGTATCTATATGTTGTTCAGTTCTATGAGAGCTTTTGTGAGATGACATGCACTCGCAGACTGACTTCTTTTGGCTTCTGTCTTGCCTGAGAGATATACTAGTTCTTAACAAATTTAAATGGGAAGAAAGTATATTTGTTAAAATGCTTGACACTGTGGACTGTAAGTGAGACTGAGACATGTCCTTCAGAAAAAGAAAAGAAAAGAAAGACTCCATTGGAATATTACCAATTTTGCATGACAGGCCCATTTTAAAGGAAAATTTTTTTTTAACAAACTGAAGTTTTTGCAATGATCTCACATTTATAACTTGTAATTCAATGAAAACCCTTCAAGATTACCCCAAGATAACAATAATCAGAGATGCCATAGCCCAATTAAACAACCATCAACTTAACACAATTGCTATTGTTTTATTTTCATTTCATATTCCTGGAAAAATAAAGTCCCATTTTAATTGAGGTATCTCTAAGCCTGAAAGGCAATTAGTGTGAGAAGCTATAGTGCAATCACACTGTTAGATTTATATAGTATTTCAAACATAACTGTGACTATGAACAACATAAATAAATGAATATATACAAAGTATGATTAAATAATGCTTTTGAAGCTCTAAGAGCCATGCAATATTTTAACAATTTTCATGCCTGGCATTTAAAAAATCACCACAAGGTGGCCAGGCTACTAACTGATTATGTCTATTCTGTGATCATCTAAACTGAATCTGCTTTTGATTCCATACTTAAAGCTTTTGTAACATGGTATATAACCTTGTAAGGTTTGTTCTTTGGTTACAAGACCTTTAGAAACCCATAGGCACCTCTATTCTAACATTTTTATTGATAAAATGTTTGCAGAGGGGCAGCTAGTGGTGCAGTGAATGTAGAGCTAGACCTGGAGTCAATAGGATTTGAGTTCAAATCTGCCCTCAGATAATAACTAGCTGTGTGACTGAACAACTTACTTAACCCTGTTTGCTTTAATACCTCATCTGTAAAATAAGTTTGAGAAAAAGTGGCAAAACACTCCAGTATCTCTGCCAAGGAAACCCTAAATGGGGCCATGAAGAATTGAACATGACTAAAAAATGATTGATTGATTGATTGCAAGAGAGTGGTGTAGATAGAACCCAAGATTCAGGAAGATTTTAGTTACAGTTCCATCTTAGAGGGAATCTGAGCAAGTAAATTCTAAAATTATCAGTTCAGAGCAAGTATCCATATTTATTTCATGAGGAAGTTTCCTTAGTCAGAATTCTTTGTCCTACAGATTGATACAACTGGCAGTCTAAATTCAATATACTATCTATTTTAAATTTTTTCTTAACACTTAGCTTTGAAGTCATACAAAAATAGGCAGGGGGTTAGATGTTACCTGGAGACCATAGTTTGTTGATTTCCTTATCTTTGCAAATGAAATCATAGTGGTGAGCCAAAGCAACAACAATAATTCTAAATCTCAAACCTTGAGGCTGGATTGAACTTGATTTGAATTCTGTAGACTCAAGATAGTGATTTAAGTAACCTTAAAACCCTATATAAATACTTAATTATAAATTAGTGGCCTCCATGTCTATTTGATTTTGACACCAACTGGTCTACAGGATGGGTATTATGTTTGGTAGTATCATCCTTCAGTGCTTCAGATTTCAGTGGATTACTGATCTCATAGTAGTGGGTTTGCTTTCTAGGCATGCAACTCCCAATTCATCTTCATTAATTTATTCCATGCAATTTATGATCATGTTCTTCTATGCATTCTTCAAAGAGGATCTATTCAATATGTTGGCAGTATGAACAATAATATATGGGTTTGTTGTTGATTTTATTTGTTTACATTATAGCAGGCTATAATCATTTATAAAACTCAAGTCTCTTCCAAAATACTCACAACCTCAAAGGAGCAATGAGTAATTCAAAATATTTTTGAATGAAAGTGTCAGTTTAAGATCCTTCACATAAAACATACCTACAAAGCCTATTTGCAAAGTAAATTTACTCTGGATTTCTGATACCTATGAAAGTTTTTTCTATTATATTTATTTAAAATTACAACAGTTTACATTAGAAACAAGCTCAAACAATTAAGGTAAAAGATAAATAACTGCATACAGTTTAATTTTACAAAATGCAAACATACATCTTTCATTGTTCCATTATCTGAGTATTAAGAGCCATATAATTGCACAATGCATTTTCAACTGTCTTTAAGGCTCTAAAATTAAATAGGGCTGACTTTTATGAAATAATCTTTATTTTCTTCCATTATGCAAATAGTTGACCACACAGATTAAATTTAAATCAGAACTTAATATGTGTCCCTTTAAAGTTAATTTCTCTTTTTCTGCTTTCCCTCTCAAAGTCAAAGACATAAAGATTCTTAGAATTCACCTAGGCCTTTGCAGAATACAGAAAAGAGATTCCCAACAGCAATTTCTGTGCAGATTGTCCTGTTTTTTAGGACACTTAAGATGAAAAATTAATCTTGTTCCCAGTCCCACAGATTGTTTCTTGAAGTTGCCCCCTGTAAACCAAAGCTAAAATTCAAGGTTCAGGTGAGGATACAGCAACACAAGATCTAGAATGGAAAGGACCTTTGAGATCATTTAACTCAACCCCTTAATTTTCTACATGAGAAAACTGAGGTCCAGCATATAATTAGCATAGTAAAAGGAAAAATTGGATGACCTTAAGAGAAAAAAAAAGTAGTCTCGGATTAAAGAATAATTTTAAATTACATTAGAATATGGAAATTATACAATTTTTTATATCAGAAAGGTATTCTACAGTTAATATCCTATTACAAACAAGGAAATTGAGGCTCAAAAAAAGTCATAATATAACAGAAACTCAGATTGAAACAGGACTCCAGAAATTAGGCAATACCAAAGCAGTTATAGCTTCTACAAAATTCCTGATAAGTGAACATTGAACCTCCAGAGTACACACCCTTCATTTGATTCTTGGATTACTCTCACTAGAAGGAAGTTTTATCTACACATTAAGCCAAATTCTGCATCTCTGAAACTTCTATTTCTATTTCTTGAGCCCAATCAGAACATTTCTAAACTATTTTCAACATGATAGTCCTTCAGATATCAGAAGGCAGCTATCAAGGTTTAGAGATACCCTGTTGTTTTTTAAACCCCTTCACAAAACTGGCCTTCCTTGTCTTCTGACATTTTTCTCCCCTTTGAAAATTCTAATATCCAGTGATACTGACCTTATTGTTCCTCACTCATGACATTCCATCTGCAGTTAATATACTTTTTCCCTTTGTGTTTCCTAAATCCGAAATGCTCTCAGTGATAAATTCTCTCTTTTCTTCCTTCAAGACTAACCTCAGATCCTACTTTCTGAAAGAGACCGTTTTCAATTTCCCCCCTCTGCCTTCCCAAATTCCCCATGTTTCATTTTTTGAGCTTACTTCCCATTTGCACAGTATCTACCTTACCTGTACATATTTGTTCACATGCTGTCCCCTCCATTAGAATTTAAACTCTGAAGGTAGGGCCTTTATTTTTGCTTTCTTTTTTTCTTAGTACTCAGTACAAGACTTAGAATATAATAATCAACTAATAAATGCTTGATGAATTCCTAATTATCACTGTCCCATTTCTTCAATATAATATCCAATAGATTATTGATTTTCTTTTCTGATAATCTTATGTTGTACCTATGGCTATCTGATATCTAGTTTGGAGACTCTATGTCTGTTTTTACTTCTATTCCATTATTATTTTAAACCTTTCTTGATCTAATTTCATTTTTAATCATATGTTATATTCTATTACTATTCTGTGAGTTTTGGTTCCAAAGGTGCAAGATTAGGCAGAGGAGGTAATCTTGCTAATATACCACTTAGGTGATCAGGGAAAGAGCCAGAAGAGCAAGTACTGCAGAGTAGTCTCCTAATCACTTGGAGGCTCTACCTTCCAGGAAATGGAGTTCCTTCAGCCTACTTTCCCTAACTGATAGTTTAGGGGTTTGGGATGGTTGCCACAATTATGTGTCCCAGGCCTGGACAATAACTAAAGTTTACAAAGGAGGAACCTAGCTTAGCTGAGATTCAGAGTATTAGAACTCAGGACAAGAAGAGAAACAACAGAGAAAAAGTAAAGAAAGCAAACTTTATATTGAGGGGAAATATTACAATATGGGGGACATGCATGGAGGCTGAATTTAAGTCTACTGAAGGACCAAAACTAATAAATCCTGATGGATTTTTATAGGATTCTTATCTAGATCAAGTGTGATCACACATTGCTAGAAGGAAACAAGGCTCCTGAACCTAGTATGCAGGTGATAGTTTGGCAACTGGTGCTGAAGAGAATATGCAGGAAATTAGGGGATTAGTGAATATCCAAACCCCCTACCAAGAGGTAAAGGGGCTTTTGACCATTATCATAGGCCTCACTCTGACTAAGTTGATTCAGGGGATTTAGATTTCTCTGTCATCTTTGTTTTCTGGCTAAGGATGTTCCCAGTGTCCTTATCACTTGGCAAACAATTCAGTTTTCTATATCTCAAGCTATAATCCAGAAATTACAATTCCATTCTCTGGCATTATCTTGGCTAGCCATTCACTTTCCAAATCTCCCTTTGTCTTCTGAAGCTCATATCTTTAATTAGAAAATGAAATGAAAGCACCTATTGTGCTTTTAGCTTTCCAGTTTCTAGCCAAGGATTTCATTCATGATCCTTGACAATTTTTCTTCTAGAAGGATGCCTTGCCTCCAACCTGAACCACTAGAAGTTTGGTAGAGTTCCTCAGATCTGACAAACCTTGGGAGATTTTCATATTCCCAGGGATGACCAAATAGTTATTCATTCCCATAAAGTCTATTTTTCTGACTATTCTTCAGTCACTTCACCGATTGGAGACATACTAGTTCTTAAACTTGTTGGGTTGTGAAGCAGCTTCCTCATCTGCAAAGTCAGGAGTTTAGAACACAAAGCATCTTAATGCCTTTTAAGAACTAATGTTCTCTATTCATATAATAAATTTCTAATAATTAGGAGTTTTTAAGTAGTCTTTCTGCCAGCACCCCTTCCTACCAGGGTAGGACTGAATAACCTCTGAGGACTTGAGCAATTTTTCTTGCTTTATTCATCTTCAATGATCTCATTTGGAAAATGAGGGGATTGGACTAAATGAATTCTGAGTTACTTTTCATCTGTCTATGATGGTGACATGACCTCTAAAAGTAATATGGGTTATAGTGGAAAAGACTGGATTTGGAGTCAGAGGACAAGAGCTGAAAGTTAACTTCAGTCACTTACTACCTGTGTAGAGAAGTCACTTAACTCTATATTGTATTATAAAATTGAGACAAGTCTCAACTCTCTGGGACTGCACCACCCAGCATGGTGTGCCATTATCAAGAAGGCCTTGTTCTCTATAAGTAAAATAGAATTGAAGTAGTCCAAAAGAAATGTGAAAGGCTCAAATTTAGAAAATTCATCCACTTGTTCACTAAAACTATTTGTGCCTGATCTACAGTAGAGCCTTCTGAACTTATTTGGTCTGATCAGCCACAGTTGGACATATTTTAAGCTGATTCTAATAGTGATGTCATTTTGTTCTTCTTCAAGATGAAGGCCAACAAACCAACCAATAAAATGAGACATATGGATAAGTCAGTCTCTAAGCTTTTTTAGAAATATTTTTTTTAGAATTTTCTTTTAGAATTTTTCTTTTAGAATTTCTTTTAGAATTATTATCCTATGATATGAATATATAATTCTTAATATTCTTTTGGGGCAGAGCAAAGATGGCAGAATAGAGAAAATGTTCAACTGAGTTCATCCAACATTTTCCTTCAAACAACTTTAAAATAATGTCCCAGAGTGAATGCCAGAGTGGTAGAGTGAGGCATTCTTCCCACCCAAGGCAAGAGAGAAAGCTCTGAAACAGGTAAAGAGGCTGAATCAGAGCCCAGGTAGATGTAACATCACTGGTGGGAAGAGGTGGTGGTGAAAGATGCAGCAGCAGCTTCAGGAGCTCTCAAAACAGAGATGATAAAGGGGCATGGTGACTGGTAAGAAAGAAATTAAAAGGAGCATGTCTGCTAGCACTGGACACATAAGGAGATATTGTGGAGCAATTCCACTTCATGGATCTTAGTTCAAGAGCAGAGAAGAGGGAGCAGGAAGCCTAAGGGACAATCCTTTGACAACTCCATTTCCTATACCTACTTCTAAGACATAGCTCAATGGCAAGGAGGAGCATTTACAGTCAAAAAAGAGTGAAAGTTCTGAGGGAAAGCATTACTTCTGGCCCAGAGGAATCAGAGACCTTAAGGACAGTATTATTTACAATTCCAAGGGGAGAGTAGTGAAAGTATTAAAAAAAAGCAGAATTGGCCAAATGGAAATGGAGGTTACAAAAAAAAGGTTTACTGAAAAAAATAATTCCTTAACAAAATAATGAAAAAATATTGGAAGGAAATGTGAAATCTCTCATTGAAAAAGTAATTGGCTATGAAAATGGATTGAGAAAAGATAATTTAAGAATTATTTCACTAACTAAAATCATGATCATTAAAAAGAGGCTGGATATCATATTTCAAATAATTATCAAATAAAACTTTCTGATATCCTAAATCTAGAGAGTAAAATAGAAATTGAAAAAAATACACCAACTTCTGAAAGAGATGCCAAAATGAAAACACCCAGAAAACAGCCAAATTCCAAAACTTCCCTGTCAAAAGGAAAATATTACAGGCAGAAAAAAATAAGTCAAGTATAATGAAAGCACAGTCAGAATAACACAAGATTTAGTAACTCTTCTATATTAATGGATTGAAGGATTAGAGATATGACATTGTGGAGGGGAAAGGAGCTAAGATTACAATCAAGAATCAATTACTCAGCAAAAGTGAGTATAATACTTAAAGGGAAAATATGAATATTAAAAAAAAAAACAAAGGACTTTCAAGCATTCCTGAAAAGACCAGAGCTGAATAGAATAACTGAGTTTCAAATACAAGTCTTCAGAGAACTATAAAGAGGTAAACAGAACAGAGAAATCATATGAAATTCAATAAGATTAAACTGTTTATATTCTTACAAAAAGAAGATAATACTTGTAATTGCTAAGAACTTTATCATTCTTTGGAAGTTAGAAGGAATATACAAAGACAGAGGGCATAGGTGAGTTGAATATGATGGTATTATATTGTAAAAAAAAAAGAAAAAAAGAGGTAAGAAGTGGAATGTACTGGTAGAAGGGGAAGGGAGAGGTAGAATGGGGTAAATGTTATGTCATAAAGGAGGTAAAAAAGATTTTACAATGGAGGGGAAGATGGGGAAAGAGGAAAACCTTTGAAATTTACTTTCAATAAAATTGGCTCAAAGAGGGAATATTATACATACTCATTTTGAAGGAGAGGCCTATCCAACTATTCTGACCAGATATGGAACAATGCTGAAAAAGCAAAGAAATTGTGCATACACTTTGATACAGAAATACCACTACTAGGTCTGAATCCAAAAGCGAAAAACAAACAAACAAACAAAATTAATAGGACTTATAAGTCCAAAATTGCTTAAGGTAGTTATTTTAGTAATGACTAAAAATTAAAAATTGAGGAGATAGCCATTAATTAAGGAATAGCTGAGAAAGTTGTGGTATATGATTATAATAGAATACTATTGTCCTCCAAGAAATGATGAACTGGATGTTTTTTGGGGGAAAAAAACCCAAAACAAACAAAACAGCAACAAAAAAACTAGGCAAACACATAAACTGATACAAAGTAAAATAGTAGAAAAAGGAGAATATTGTATACAGTAATAACAATATTGTATGATGATCAACTGTGAATAATTTTATTATTCTCAGCAATAAAACGATCCAAAATAATTCTGAAGAACTTATGATGAACAATACAATCTATTTCCAAAGAAATAACTGGTGGATTCCAAATGCAGATTAAATTTTGATTTTTAAAAAATTTGAGACAGAGTTTCTGAGTAATTTCATCATTTTATTAATAAGGCTAGGTATGTTTACTAATAAAAGAGATCAATGGAACTGTCAAATGCCAAGAAACTTCATATGATGGTAAGTTCACAGTTTATTTGCTCTTGGAAAATTAAGTGTTCTTGAGAATGGCAATCAACTCTGGCTAACAGTTTTTGTTTGTTTCTTTGTTTTATTTATTTTATTTTATTTTTTATAAAGCTTTTTATTTTCAAAACATATGCACAAATAATTTGACAACATTGACTCTTGCATAGCCTTGTGTTTCACGTTTTATCTTCATTCCCCCTACCTCCTTCCCTACATGGCAAGCAATTCAATATATGTTAAACATGTTAAAATATATGTTAAATCCAATATATATATATATAAACATATTTATACAATTCTCTTGTTGCACATGAGAAATTAGATCAAAAAAGAAAATAAATGAGTAAGAAAACAAAATGCAAGCAAACAACAAAAAGAGGATGAATGTTATGTTGTGATCTACATTTAATTCCTCTCTCTGGGTGTAGGTGGTTTTGTTTATCACAAGATCATTGGAACTGCATCAGTCTTCTCATTGTTCGAAAGAGTCACATTCATCAGAATTGATCGTTGTATAATATTGATGTTGTCTTGTATGATGATCTGATTCTGTTCATTTCACTTAGGATCAGTTCATGTAGGTCTCTCCAGGCCTCTCTGAAATCATGCTGCTGGTCGTTTCTTACAGAACAATAATATTCCATGATATTCATATACCATAATTTATTCAGCCACTCTCCAATTGATGGGTGTCCACTCAGTTTCCAGTTTCTTTCTGCTACGAAAAGGGCTGCCACAAACATTTTTGCACATGTGGATCCTTTTTCTGGTTAACAATTAGTGAAATAATGAATATAACAATGAGAGGTGTTTATATTACAATGAGGGTTTTGGGGTACGTGACTTGGATCACCCAAGTCTTGGTCAAAGAGACACCAATTTTTATATCACCTGTCTGACAAAAGGGAGAATCCACATTTTTCTCAAAACCTTTGGAGTAAATATAATGAGCAGAAATCCATCCATTAGCCTAAACTTAAGAGTTTTCTTCCTAGATTGTTCATGCTGCTTGATTTCTGGTTGAGAAAATAGAAATAAAGGGAAAAAACATAGTCTTGATTCAATAATTAGTTATTAAAAACAAGCAAGAAATAATCAGTTTTCTCAAGTATATTTTTTAAACTTTATTTTTCTTGTGTGCTTTTGTCTTTATTTTCTTTTACAACATGACTAATAGGGAAATATGTTTTGCATGACTGCACATGTATCATCTATATCAAATTTCTTGCTTTCTCACTGAAAGGACATAGAAGGGAGGGAGAGAATTTGCAACTTGCAATTTAGAAAAAAATGAATGTTAAACTTGTTTTTACTTGTATTTTGGGGGAAATAAAATATTGAATATGGTTTTGTTACCTAAACCAGTGAGAACAAAAATGGAGAAAGAAAACAATAGACCAATTTCGTTAATAAATATTAATGTGAAAATTATAAAATACAAAAAATATATCAGTATATCAAAAGATCATGCATTATGACCAAGTGTGATTTATATTGGGAATACCAGACTGATTTAATATTATTAAAAACTATCAGTATCATTGACCATATCAATTAAAAAATGCCCAAAACAAAAATCATATTATTATTTCAATAGATGTAAAAAGGGCTAGGATGTAATAAAACATCCAATCTTATCAAAAACACTAGAAAACAGAAATCAATGAAATCTTTTTTTTTAATGACAAGTAGTGGCTATTTAAACAAAGAGCAAGCATTACCAGTAGAGGGGTTAAATTTGAAGATATCAGAAGTGAAACAATGATGTCCATTATCACCAGTCTTATTCAATATTGGATAAGAAATGTTAGCTTCAGAAAAGAAAAAGAAAATAAAGAAATAAAAATAGGCAATGAGAAACAAAATTATCACTTTGAAAATGCTATATTATAATTAGAGAAGTTTATTTATAATTCTAGAAGTTTAGAAAATTAACTAAACACTAATTAAAATAACCATCAGTATCAATAAACCTAAGGATAAGCTCACATAACTTATCTGTGTTTCTATACACTCCCAACAAAATCCAAAAGCAAGATATAGAAAGAAAAATTTCATTTAGAATATCTGAAGAGATATAAAATACTTGAGACTCTGCTTGCTAAGACAAATCTAGGAATTATATAAACACAATTACTAAATACTTTTCACATAAATATAGATTTAAATAATTAGAGAAATATTGGTTGCTCATGGATAGGCCACACCAATATAACAAAAATGACAATTCTACCTAAGTTAATTTATTTATTCAGCGCCATATCAAACTACCGAAGAATAATTTTATAAAACAAAAAAAAGATCATAAAATTGATTTGGAAGAACAAAAGATCAAGACTATCAAGGGAATTAAAGAAAAAAATGAATGGGAAGGAAGACAATCTGAAGTTTCAGATTTCAAACTAATTACAAAGTAGTACTCTTCAGGATAATCTGATAGTGGCTAAGAAATAGAGAGGTAAATGAATGGAATATATTAGATATATAATACAGAATAGTAAGTCACCATACTAATCTAATGTTTGATAAACACAAAGATTCAGGCTTTGGAAATAAGAATTTACTATTTGACAAAAAACTAATGGGAAAACTGGAAAGCAGCTTGGCAGAAGCTAGTCATAGACATTTCATACCACATACCAAGATAAGGTCAAAATGGTTAAATGATTTAGACATAAAGGTAATATCTTTTTTATTAAATCATTTTTTTCAAAACATATGCATAGAAAATTTTCAACATTCATCCTTGTAAAACCCTATGTTCCAAATTTTTTCCCTCCCTCCCCTCCACCTCTCCCCTAGATATACAAGTAATACAATATATGTTAAACATGTGTTAAACGTCATCTATACATATTTCCGCAATGATCATGCTGCACAAGAAAAATCAGATCAAAAATGCAAAAAAGAGAAATAAAACAAAATGCAAGCAAACAACAACAAAAAGAGTGAAAATACTATGTTGGGATCCACACTCAGTCCCCACAGTCCTCTCTCTGGGTGCAGATGGCTCTCTTCATCACAAGACCATTGGAACTGGTCTGAATCATCTTATTGTTGAAAAGAACCATGTCCTTCAGAATTGATCATCATATAATCTTCTTGTTGCCATGTACAATGATCTCTTTGTACTGCTCATTTCATTTATCATCAGTTCATGCAACTCTCTCCAGGCCTCTCTGAAATCGTCCTGCTGGTCATTTCTTACAGAACAATAATATTCCATAACATTCATATACCATAATTTATTCACCCATTCTCCAATTGATGGGCATCCATTCAGTTTCCAGTTTCTAGCCACTACAAAAAGGGCTGCCACAAACATTTTTCCATATGTGGTTTCCCTTCCCTTCCATAAAGGATGATATCAGAAGTAAATTAGGAGATTATGAAAAAAATGTACTTGCCAGATTTATGGATAAGATAAACAAGAATAGAGATCACCACAGAATGTAAAATAGATAATTTTGGTTGCATAATATTAAAAAGCTTTTCCACCAATAAAAACAATGCAAATAAAAATTATAAGGAAAAACAGAAAATGGGAAATTTTTATAATAAGTTTCTCTGACAAAAGCCTTATTCTCAAATATATAGATAACTTAGTCAAATTTATGAGTTATTTCTCAGCTGATAAACTGTCAAAAATTTTCAAAAGAAAAAATCAAAGCTTTCAAGAATCACATGAAAAAAGTTCTAAATCACTACTGATTAGAAAAATGTTAATTAAAACAACTCTGAGATATCATCTCACACCTATCAGGTTAGTTAACATGACAGAAAAGACAAACAAGTACTGGAGGGAATCTGGAAAAATTGGGATGCTAATATACTGCTGAGGCAACTAAATGGCTCAATGGATAGAGTGCTGGGCCTGAAGTCAAGAAAAAACTGAGTTCAAATTTGGCCTTAGACAGTTGTATGATACTGGGAAGTCACAATCGTTGTTTCCCCTAATCCACTGGAGAAGGGAATAGTAAACTGCTCTAGTATCTTTGCCAAGAAAACCTTATGGACAGTATGGTTTATAGGTTATTCAGAGTTGGACATGTGTGAACAATAACAATTACACTATTGGCAGAGTTGTGAACTAGTCTAACCACTCTGGAGAACAATTTGGAACTACACCCAAAGGGCTACAAAAATATCCTTTGAACCAGCAACAATACTACTAGGTATGTATCCCAAATAGATCAAAGATTTTGTACAAAAATATTTATCACAACTCTTTTTATGTGGTGGCAAAGAATTAGAAATTGAAAATGCTCATTAATTGGAGAATGGATGAACAAATTTAGTACATGATTGTGATGGAATACTATTGGACTATAAGAAATATAGGATGCAAGATGGTTTCAGAAAAAAAAAACATGGGGAGACATATGAATTGATGCAAAGTGAAATGAGCAAAACCAGAAGAACATTGAATATAGTAACAATATTGTACAAGGATCAGTTGTGAATGACTAACAACATACTGACCTAAGAAAGTTTGGAAGGCATCATGATGAAAAATGTTATTTACATACAGAGAGAGAAATGATAAAGTCTGAATGCAGATTGAAGCATATTTTAAACTCTTTTTTTTTTTGCTGAGGCAATTGGGGTTAAGTGACTTGCCCAGGGTCACACAGCTAGGAAATTTTAAGTGTTTGAGGTCATATTTGAATTCAGATCCTCTTGGTGCTCTTATCCACTGTGCCACCTCGCTGCCCCTGCTCTATTTTTTCTTTTCTTTTGTTTGTATTTTCTTTTGCAATATGGCTAATATAAAAATATGTTTTTTCATGAAAAAAAAGATTCTTTTCTGTTCTCTCTCATAACTTCTAGGTTAAATGTGGTCACTTTATCTTAGAAAGAAAAGACTAAAGAAGATGGCATAGTGTAGCATAGTGTAGCATGAAATACTATAAATTTCTTAACATAGAGTTTCATTGAACTGGGTCAGGCTTTTGACTTAAGATTATGAAAAGCACTTGTTTTTCCTCTATTAATCTTATGAAAAGCTCTAGGGAATGCACACTCACATATTCAATTGCTTCTGAAACATGGTTTAAAAAGAACCATTTAAAGTGAAGATCATAGTCAGTTCATCGACAATATTACTGCCATTATTTTTTGCCAGATTCACTCAACAGGCCCTATTATCATTTGCTAGCAAAGTAACCAATTCACTGACTAAATTCAGCATTTGATTCTTTGCCTTTAGGAAAAGTTTAATAGCTTATATCTATATAGCACTTTAAGGTTTTTAAAGCCCTTTATGTATATTATTTCATTTGATCCTCACTGACAACTATGAAGTAGGCAGTTTCTTCACCAAGTATTAGTTGTTCACCATTTTGGGGGTGAGGAAAATGAGATTTATAGATAAAAAACAACTTGTTCAACATCACACAGAGTAAGATATGAATCTGGGATGAGCATTGAAAAATTAAATTATGAACACAAGCAGATTTTAAAATCCTCCTACACAGGATTCACAAGTTCTTCTAATATCTATTTCAAAATATTATAGAATTTTAGAGTTAAGTGCTAGCTCGATGATTCTCTGATCCAATCAATACCCCAAAGGAATCTTTATTATACATATGTGTGAAATGGTCACCCTGCCCTCTAGCTATGGGGCATTTATTACCATTTCATTTCTGGACTACTCTAACTGTTGGGGAATTTATTAATCTAAAATTTTCCTTATTGCAACTCCCCCTCATTGATCTTGCTTCTGCCATCTTGGACCCAAAAGAAAATGGTTCTTCAGGATTACACCTTTAACATCATGCCTATAAAAAGATATCATAGCTTATCTAGGTCTGCTTTTCTCTAGGTTAAAAATTCCCATCTCCTTTAGAAAATTCTCTTATGACATGAACTTCAGTTTCTTCATCTTACTCTCTTGGGCTTATCTATATCCTTCCTAACGTACAGAACTCACAACTGAAGATAAAATTAGATGTGGGATAAGTCAGCATATAGAAGAACTATTTTCACTTACTGCTCTCCTCATTTCTGGAAATAATATCTCTTTTCATTCAACCTAGGATTACATACATTTTCTGTTTTGTTTTAAATCACACTGATTTTCATATTGAGCTTCCAATCCTTTTGAATCTATTAAAAAATTGTTTTCCTCTTCTTTGTATTGCCAGTGTTTAGCATTATGTGTGACACATTGTAGGCCTTTAATGTTTCTTGATTGACTGACAAAAAAAGATGCTTTTTTTCCCCATTAAAAATTGCTGTCTAGCCAATACCTGGTACATTCCTGGTACACTTCACCAAAGTCCTTCTGCTGAATTGACATTGAACTACTAATGACTATTTGAATTTAGCTATTCATTGAAGTCTGAATCCATATAACTACATTTTTATTTATACATATTTCTCCACATTTTTAACAAGAATGGTATGAAATTTTTTAGTGAAATCTCTGGGAAAATTTCTGTGAACTAAATACATGGTATTTCCATGATCTACTTGTTTAATTATTTGGTCAGAAAGTAGTGGGGGAAGGTTAGTTTGACATGACCTCTTCTTGATCAAGTCATTCTGGCTCTTTGAAATCATTGCTTCCTTTCCCAATAGTTTATTAACTGTAATAATCTATTGAATTTTTCCAGGGTTTTAGCAAACTCACTGGACGATTGTTATTTTTTCTTTTTTGATATTAACTATATACAGGTAGGTGAAGTATAGTTATAAAATCTAGTTTCTAAAATTAGTCTTATAAGGGCCCACATCAGATTAAGGCTCTACGTTTAACTCTGAAAGTTTGCTATTTTATCCTTTGGTGCCAATCTTTGAGGTCCTTTTTTGTTGTTGGGTCCATTGTTTTGATCCAATGGAGGAATACTTTCTAAGGTCACAGGGTCACAGAATTTGAAAGTAGACATCCAATCAAACTAATATGTAAAAGAAAAGTCCATTACAATCTATCTGATATGGTGATCCAGTTTTAGCTTGAAAACTGCCCACGAGGACAAGGATATGTCCTCTAGCTGTATTACAACTGAACGTTGTAATTTTAGGGCTCAGTGTATAGTTACCTTTTTGTAACTTCTGTCCATTGTTCTGGATTCAAACAAAACATGTTCAATCCCTCCTCCAAATAAAAGAACTTCAAAATATTGGCATTATAGCCAAAGAAGATGGCCATGATATCCCTTATGTTTCTTCTCTTTTCCAGGCTAAAATTACCCATTTCTTTCAATATATTGTCATAGTCATAGACTCATGGCCATTCACTATGCCTAATGCTCTCCTCTGTATGATATCCTATTTATTAATTAGTCCTACTCTAGTTCATGGGATGCTTGTACTTATTATATTTTGATATATAGGCCCAGGAAAATTTTCTTTAAAAATTGTATATTTTACCTAAAATAGTAGAAAAAATAACTCTCTTCAAAAATCTGCATTGTTGTTAATATGGCTTTTCTCTTCTTAATTCCCTTGTGCCTTTTTTTCCTTCCCTTGTTCCTTTTTTCCTTAATAGTATACCTTTCCCTCAACACCTGTCCAGTCTCTAGGTTAGAGTACACAATTTTGTTCCAATACCAGCCATGAACGGGTAGATAAAATAATTATAAAATCTAGTTTCTAAAACCAGCCGCATGTAGGCTCATAACAGACTACAACTCTAGGCTTAATTTCAAAAATTTGTTAATTCTTGCCTATATTTTTATTTTATCCCTTCTGTATTGGGATTCATTATAGACCTTGTTTAGTAATTGCTTAAATCTTATTTCAATTACATTAATCTTTTTAGTGCCTCATTAAGGTTCTCTTCCAAATTTTGCCATCTTGGACAATATTGCCCTTGGTTTCTATAGCTCATTTCAAACCTCTTCAAGGTGATTTGCTTCATTTATTGCATACTGTCTCCTGATGTCCAGTAGAATTTCATCCTTTGCAAATCACACGTCTGGGTCCTGCGTCTCCTGCCTGTCAAAATTATTTTATCTGAAAGTTGGAGTTAGGGCTTTCAACTCAATAAACAAGGGTGAAAGAAATTTGTCTTTGAGAAATTGTGATTTTGTCATAGGTGATTTTAATATGACCTGGATATACTGTAATACTTCAGAGGATTTGTGATTTCACCTATCTAGCTAAGACAAGGGCTCAGAGTCAGGTGATGGGGTACTGAGGGGAGACTCAATAAATGCAAGTATTACATTGTTGACCCATCTATTCTTTTTTTACGTGGTGTTATTATCATACAGTTGTTTTTTTAAGTAAACTATGTAGAGAGAATCTAGCCAATGTGCTCGAAGGCTTCATTTGCTTTTCTAAATATTTAATAGGTACCCAGTGTAACATTTACATTGTTCATCTTATATTCTTTTTCTTGTTACATAAGTTATCCAATTCCTTTTCTTATCCTGGATGTTACTATTTTCTGCCATTTCTTACATGCAAATCATTATTGGTAATGTTTTATAGACTGTTAGTGTATAGATTCCTTGTTTTCTATTGATTTGGAATCACCTATAATTTTTGTTCCTTTGAGATGGAGATATTCTATGAGTTATGGCCATATAGCAGCATTGGGAGAATCTTTGCTGAAGGTCAATTTTCCAAATGCAATGCATTCCATATTTCTCCTCTTTATTTATGAATCTGCACAGTTATTTATCATATATTTACTAATGGAATAATTCTATGGGATTTAGGCCAAATACCTATAATAATCTATACAATATGAATTCTTCATCTACTTTTTTTTCTTGTGAATTATAAGATGATTTCTAGGAGTAGAACTAGATCTCACTGAGAAGTTCCTGCATATTTCTGGGGTCTGTGAAATCAGAATATCATTGTCTACAAACAGCAGCATTAGCAGTACCTTATTATATATATTTTATGTACCCCACTTCAGTAAATTATAGAGGCTCCCTGTTACCTCCAGGATTGAATATAGCATTCTCGGTGTGGCTTTTAAAGATCTCTACAATTGGACTTTCTTCCTATCTTGCCTCTGTGTAGTCTATATATATATGTATATGTGAGTGTGTGTGTACATTTATTATCTAGCAAATGTATATTATATACTTCACTCTATGTTATTTTTGTTACATAATATATGATGAGGTATACATAATTTGTATCCATGTATATGGATATACATATCCATATACATAAAATATAAATCTATGTATATATATATATATACCCATGAGTATATAGTTATATAATTATATATAGTGATAACTATATATAGCTATATATCATTATATAGAACTATATGTATAGCTATATACAATTATATAATTATGCAAATATAAACACATGTGTATGAATATATGTGCATATGTTTCTGTGTTTATACACACAAAAATATATGATAGCCTGTTACCTTTTCCATTAGAATGTGAGCAAGCAAGCTCATGAGGGCAGAGACTATGCTTTTGCTTTTCTTTGTATCCCTAGACCTTAGCACAATCACAGTACCCGATAAAACAAGGGCTATACAGATATTTTAAATTTTTTGTGTATATCTTGGACCCTTTTGGCAATCTAATAAAGCCTATGGACCTTTTCTCAAAATAATATTTTTGATAAAAAATAATCAATACCCTTACAAAGAAAATATAGTTAGCAATAGTAATTCTGAAAATAATTTGAAAACAAGTCTCCAATAAAGGCCTCATTTCTCAAATATATATACATATGTATATATAAGTCAAATATATAAAAAATAAAAGCCATTCCCCAAGTCATAAATGATTAAAAAATAAGAATAGTTTTCAGATGAAGTAATCGAGCTGTTTATAGCCATATGAAAAAAAAAATACTTTAACTCACTATTGATTGGAGAAATGCAAATTAAAACAAATCTGAGGTATCATCTATCTATAAGATATGGACCAGAAAAGGAAAATAAGAAATGTTGGAAAGAATGTGGGGAAAATGAGACATTAGTTCATTGTTGGTGAAACTGTGAACTGGTGGGATTATTCTGTAGAGCAATTTTGAAACTATACCCAAAGGGTTGTAAAATCATGCATACTCTTTGACCTAACAATATCACAGTTAGGCATAAATCCTAAAAGAGATTTTTCAAAAAGGGAAAAAGAACCTAGAAGTAAAAAAATATTTATAGTAGCTTTTTTTTTTCCAGATGAAAAAATTGGAAATTGAGGGGATGACCACCAATTGGATAATGGCTGAATAAATTGTAGTACATGATTATGATGCAATACTATTATTCTATGAGAAATGATGAGCAGGATGCTCTCGGAAAAACATGGAAAGACTTCAGTGAGCTCATGCAAAGTGAAATGTGGCATACACAAAGTAATAGCAATATTTTGGGATGATCAGTTTTGAATGATTTTGCTATTCTCAGCAATACAATGATCCAAGACTATTCTGAAGGACATGATGAAAGTTTGATCCTTACTCAGAGAAAGAACAGATTAAAACATATTTTGAAATTTTATTTTACTTGAGCTCTTTTTTGGGGGGGAAGAGGAATTTATATTTTCTTTCAGAACGTTATTTTTTAAGGAAATATTTCCCATATGTTCACATGTACCTTCTCAATTGTGGGAGAGTGGGGAGTGAGGAAAGGAGAGGATCTGGAGCTGGAAGTTTTAAAAACAAATGTTAAAAATTATTTTCCATGTAACTGGGGAAAAATGAAATATTAAACAATTAAAAATTAAATACAAAAAGGAAAGAAAATTATGAGGTCCCTGTGTGCCTGATCTCAAAGCCAGGAAGGTATGGTGCATATTTCATCTCTGACACACATTGGCTGCTGTGTGACTCTGGGCAACTGCTCTAGCCTGCCCTCCAATGCTATAATTTGTAGAAAAAGCAATGATCTGCACTCAGGGTTCCATATGCCAATTAAATCATAGGACTGGTTCCTAACCTCCTGTTTGCCACAAAGGCAGATAATTGAATGCATTTTCTCATGGGCTAGGGTCTGAAAGTGTGCTGCTGGTGGTGGGGTTATAAGGAAGGTTATCTGAGAAAGCTCTCTTTGTAGATAACCCTCCATCAAGTTTCCCTTCTTGAATTTAACTTTCCAGGAGATCAAACAGATAGTTATTGAGGGTCTGCTTTGTGCCTTGGACTCTTAGGCCTGTCCTGTGGGGCATACAAAGGAGTTTAAAACTCAACAAGTGGTTAATACCTAAACAGGTAAAAAACATACCCACAGAAACTTCAAAAAGAGCAACTTGAAACAAATAATATCCTTTGTGGCATACAGAAACATAATCAGGTGCCACACCTACTTTTTTTTTTTCTTTTTCTTTTTCTCCTTCTAAACTGTTGGAAAGGGTTCAGGCTTAGGTCACCTTTATTGACTTAAGAACCTTTTGCTGAAAGTATCAGATGCAGCATAGACAAAAGGTGAGTGTGACTTTTTCTTGGGCAATTGTCTTAAATATTTTGTTACTTCCCCATTTAGCGTAAATGGGATGTGAGAGCTTGAACCAAAGGATGCTTTCTTCACTTTGGGGTGGGTGATGTTGAACCTGTTGACTGATTTTAAAGGTCCTCTGCTTTAGGATTTATTGATCTTTTCTACAACATGAGCCAGACTTAGTACAGGGCAGCTCGGCCTCTGCAATGGGGATGAGCTTTCAACCTACTTCCAACCCCTTTTTCCCTCCCTTTAGCTGTCCCTCTAACTCATCTGCTCTCTCCCCAGCTCTCTTTTCTAGTCATACATGGCCAGGGCTCTAAATCTGCTCTCTAGCTACCTTCCCTCAGGTGGGTTGGATTACCTTTGATTCCTTCCCTCACTTCCCACTCAGGGAAGCCTGGCCCTAGGCACCCGAAACTGCCAGGGATCATCTGTGAGTATTAATGAAAACTTAACTCTATCCATCTTTCTTCTTTCGTTGCCCTTTCCTCCACTTCTCCCTCTCCCTCTCCCCCTTTTCCCTCTCCCTCGCCATCTCCCTCACTATCACCCTCTCCTTCTCCCTTTCCTTCTCTCCATTTCCCTTCCTTCTCCCTTCCTCCCTCCCTCCCTCCCTCTCTCTGTCTCTGTGTCTCTGTGTGTCTGTCTGTCTCTCCCCCGCCTCTGCCTCTCCCTTTCCCTCTTTCTTTTCTTCTCCCTCTCCTTTTCCTTCTCTCCATTTCTCTCCCTCCTCTCTCCCTTTCTCTGTCTCTATCTGTTTCTTTGTCACTCTCTGTCTCTCTTTGTCTCTGTCTCTCCCTTCTTCTCTCTCCCTTTCCCTCTCCCTCTCCCTCACCATCGCCTTCTCCCTCTCCCTTTCCTTCCCTTCTCTCTCCCTTTCTCTCTCTCTTTCTCTGTCTGTCTCTGTCTTTTTCCCTCTCTATGTCTGTCTGTCTGTCTCACCCCTCCTCCCTCTCCCTTTCCCTTTCCCTCTCCCCTCACCAGCACCCTCTCCCTCTCCCTTTTCTTCTCTCCATTTCCTTCCCTTCTCTCTCTCTTTCTCTCTCTGTTTCTGTCTCTGTGTCTCCTCTGTCTCTGTGTCTCTCTCTGTCTTTTTCTCTCTCTGTCTATCTCCTAACCTTCTCTGACCCCACCACATAATAAACAGATCTTTTTGATCTGCCAAATCTATTTGCCTCTGCCATCCATTTCCATTGTGCCCCCAGGACCCCGCATCCCTGATGATGAGCAATGGAAGGAGTGTTGCATTTAGATCCAGAGGACCCATGTTTGGAACCTGTCATATGTTCTTATCTAAGTCACTTCTTTTCTCTAATCAGTTTCCACATTTGGATAATGAGAGACTCAACTTGATGATTTCTGAGGTTTTTGTCTAGCTCTGTATCAATTATCCCAGGCCACTTTCTTCATATTATTTTCCAACTGTGACACTCTCATAAAATTAGATTTCCCCTAAAAAAGAAATAGATCCATTGCTACGCTTTCCAAGGCCGGCTGCTTATTCTTCTTCACATCCTGACACTCTAGGCCAGAAGGAAGAGTTGGCAGATTCTTGGTTTCTCCTGCTGCTTCTAGACCCTTCCTCTGAAACAATTCCTCAGCAATATCTCTCATTTAAGTTTACTCCATCCTGACCAAGCTCTCAGTGCTTCAGTCTGACGGATTTTCTTTTCTATTTAGTCAGACTCAGACTTGTTAAAGACCTTAGCTCTCCCACTACAGCCAGGCCATCTCCAGTCATGCTGGTCTATATCTGCACTGGAAGTGAGGCTGGCAGCCTTGCACATCCCTTACTCACTTAAATCCAGTTTACGTGGCTGCCATGGACATCATCTTCCTGAAGTCACGGTCCTCTTTGAGAATGAAGAAAGAGCAACCCATGATGTTCTCCACTCCATTCATTCCTAATGTCTCCAGATAGTATATAGAGTGGCAATGTGAGGTAGTAGACAGAGTGCCAGACCTGCCAACAGAAACACCTGACTTCACATATCTCATTTGACACTTATTATTTGTCTATGGGCAGACAAGTTAATCTCTCTGAGCTTTAGTTTCCTTGTTTGTAAAATGGATATAAAAATACCCACAGTGACCCATACTGTAAGGTTAGTATGAAAAAAAACAAGACCATTTGTGTAAGGTACTTTGAGAACTTTAAAACACTATAATGAATTGATATTTATTATTATTAATACTAAATATCAATAATCTGGCCTCTTAGATCTCCCTATGACCTGTTTCTAGTTTGTACTCTTCTAGAGTTCTCAGTCTAGAATAGAGAATTCTTAGAGAACTTGTGACCCGAACCCAAAAATGGTGGTTCTCAAATCCACAATTCCTAGACATTTTCTTTTTTTTTTTAATAAAGCTTTTTATTTGCAAAACATATGAGTGACCTTTCAACATTGACCTTTGCAAAAAAACTTTTTTTTTCCCAAGCTTTTCCTTTCCCTCCCCCC
>JAJPUD010002483.1:124740-140200 GCA_023553655.1 Myrmecobius fasciatus | reverse complement strand
GCTTCAGAATCAGTCTAGAGGCTTCATATTTTGTTGGTTTGAGGGGACGTTAGAGGAGGTTACAGAGAATCCTGTCTGATCTCCGCCACCATGGCTCCACCATTCCTAGATATTTTCATACTATGCTGCATATTTGGCAGTTATCCACATTTCTCTTCCAGAACTTTGAGTCTACCCCTGGAAAGCTAAACCCTGATAGGGAGCTTTTGCTTCATTTTTCAGGAAATTGGATTTCTATCTCACTTTAAGATCATCTTTATGCCCTGCCTCCAAATGTTCATCATCATCCCATCTATCTTCCTTTTGTCTATAAACATCCCGTTAGAATACAATCTCCTTGAGGACAGACATGTTTGATCTTATATCTATAGACCTAGCATAGTGCTTGGTACATGGAAAGCACTTAATACTTTTTTTAAAAATCTATGATCAATTTGGGTGCCACAAATCGACTAGATCATTTGAGTGTCCTCAAATTTTCTTAATATATGCAACCAGTAAGTATTCAGAAGAGAGATCATTGGGGAGGAGGAAGAGTGGTTATTCAAACCTTCATAGTGAGGGGGATTTGAGATAATGTCAGAGCTAGATTGAATCTAAAAAGGCAACAATTATATCCCTTATGCATTTTGATTAGAAACTGAAGTCCATTGATTTGTCTGAGTCACGTTGGTTGTAAGCATAAGCAGCAACATGTGGACCTTGGCCTTGAGCCCCCAAATCCAGTATAGTTTTCTAAAATCATCCTGATTGCTTTCTTACAGAACAGATTGGGTTGTCTTGGTAGAGTGTAAATAAAAATCTTTTGAAAGGGCGTCACATATTGGACAAAAGGACAGAGGGGAGAATGAACAAATTTGGGTGGGAAGCAAATAGGATTGGTTTATGTATTTGTAGACATATAGGAATAATATCAAAGTATAGCAACTTCTTTCATGGAGATGTTACAAAGCTTACCATGATAAAATTGGCAAAGAAAATAATCTAAGAATACAAATAAATTAAGAAGTATTTTGCAAAACTATACCTTGTTTCATTAGCTTTCAAAGGCACAAGTACCTAAAGAAATACCTTTATTGAGCAAATCCCAAAGCACACAGAACTATGAAGCATTGACTTTAGGCACAATTCATACATGTCAATGGAAATTCAAAGCATTTGTTATAGATCTAATTACTCAGTTTAGTAGAAAACTAGTTGTACAAAAAGAAAGTCAAAGAGTAGATCAATTCTAGTCACTAAATTGAATATAAGCTCAAAAACTTGTGGGTATTTGGCAGTAATCTTACAAAAGCCACATAGCTTTATTTTTATAAAGGATCTTAGATTTTTTCATTTAAATGCAAGGACTTGAAGAAAGGTGGCTTCTCTACTTTACTAGCATAGTTGCTAAAAGATACCTTTCCACTAATACTAGTATTGTCTTAATAATCTGTGAGTGGAAAATGGAACAGTCCGCATTCCAGAAGAGTCCTTTGTTTCCTTCTGTTTTTTTCAACATGTGGAACAGCTGGATCTTTCTTCGGCCACGTTAGAGATATACCACCACCATGATGGAACTAGAAGAATGGAAACCATTATCAAAGTGGCTGCCAGTCAGTTGCCATCTTATCACCCAGGTGAGTGCCCTAATTCATCCCACTTCAGTATGAGCTCCAGTATCACTCAAGTTTCTCAGCATCTTTCAAAAGAAAGAAAGAAAGAAAAGACCTATGTATGAAAAATGTGAATGATTGCAAGTAGCTTTGTGTGATCTAGGTGCAGGACTTCCTAAATTGTAGTCTGTGACCTTGTCTTTTTTTAAGTATACTTTTTTGTTTACTGTTGTTCAGTTGTTTTTCAATCATGTCTAACTCTGTGTGACCCCATTTGGGATTTTCTTGGCAGAGATACTAAAATAGTTTGCCATTTCCTTCTTCAGCTCATTTTACAGATGAGAAAACTGAGGCAAATGGGATTAAGTGACTTGTCCAGGGTCCCATATGTAGTAAGTGTCTGAGGCCATCAGGAAGAGAAGTCTTCCTGACTCTAAGCCCAGCATTCTACCTACTACACCACCACCATGGGCCTTTTTATAATTGTATTTCAAAAAAATTGGTTTCCTTTGTAATCCTATGTATACTTTTAAGGCATTCAAAAACCATTATTCAAAGAAGTGGTCCATAGGCTTCCCCAGACTGTCAAAAGAGGTCTAGTATAATAAAAAAATGTTAAAAGTCTTTGATTAGGAACTTCAAGTTAAACTTTTATGCCTGATTTTTAAAACCCTTCATCATCTAGCTTCTTTCTAAGATGACTACCTATTATTCTCCACCAAGCAATCATTTTATTGTTCAACAAGCCTGCTATATCCATTTATATATAGCCTGGTTGTTATTTTTCACAATTAGAATGCATTCCATCATCTCTCACTCAGCAAATGCAACTTATCTTTCAAGAGAGAGCAACCCTGTGAAGAGCTACTCCATGCTAAATGATTGAGCAACTATAAAATCTTGTGCTTTGCAAAATATCTCAAGAGAATAGCTGGGACCCTACAGAGATGATGTAGTTTCTATTGGGGCTCCATTTGTAATCCCTGACAGACAAGAAGATAGAAGCATTGTAAAGCATAGAGTGAAGGAATTTAGTACAATGAAGACTTTATTCACTGATGACAACTGGAAAGTTAATGTCCATCTTATGCATAAGATTCATATAATCCTATTCATAAGCAGCTAGGAAGAGCTATGGTCTGGAGTAAGGAACACCTGAGTTCAAATCTGGTCTCAGATATTAGCTGTTTCATGGGCAAGTCACTTAACCTGTGTTTGTTATAGTTTTCTCACTTATAAAATGGGGATAATAAAAGCATCTACATTTCAGGGTTGTTGTGAGGATCAAACAAAATAAGATTAATAAAATGCTTAGTCTAGTGCCTGGAACATAAAAGATGCCATATTAATACTGGCTGTTATTGTGGTGATGATGTTATAATACAGATAAAGAGGAAGACAAATTTGTATAGTCTATTAGAAAATGGGGAGGGATACTTGTACACCTCAGCCCAAGCTTAAAAAGGGAATTAAACCCAGGGATTGTATTTTTCTTCCCAACTCCTCAAGCTTTGGAAATCTCAAAGGAATTGAAGATACTTAGGGGACTTTGATCATTTAGTATCCAGAATTTGATCTAGGTTATCCAGGACGTGTGAAGTGATCTTCAGGTCAATGAAGTTTCACACAGCATGCCAGCTGACCAGTCCCCAGAATAATATAAGAAAGCCTAGGAATCATGAGAGAGGGCAGGTATTAGTCATATAGCATAGTGGTGCTTGCTGGTTTAGGCTTGTGGAGATGAGACACATCTTAGTGCTTATTAGGGCAGCTAGATGATGTAGTGGATAGAGTGTCATGGCTTGGAGTGAGAAAGATTCATTTTCCTGAGTTCAAATCTGGTCTCAGATATTTACTAGCTGTATGACCATGGGCAATTAATCCTTCTTTGTCTCAGTTTGCTCATTTATAAAAAAGCTGAACCATTCTATTATGTCTAGAATTGGAGACTACTGAGAATGACTGAACAACAACAGCAAGAACAAGAACAACAACAAAGGATGTATTATGCATGTAATATACTTTCACATATTGCAGATTCATCCAATGTACTTCATGGGGATTATTAAAAGTTTTTTTTTAAATTAAAAGAGAAGAGTAAATGTGCTGAGTTGGGTAAAATAAGACCTGGATTCTATCTTAGCCATAAAAATTATAAGATTTGTGACTTTTAAAGAAATTACTTAGCTTTTCTTTGTTTTAGTTTCCTCACTGTTAAATATAATCATGGCCAAGTTAATGCAGTCCATTCCAATGCTAAAACTTTTGTATATGTTAGTGACATTAAAATTCTGATCAATATTTGTGTCATTCTCACAAAAGGGACATTCATAACAAAGTGCTCTTTGTAACTTAAACCTTCAATGAAGAATAAATCTGAAGAATGCAGGTAAATATGTATGTAGTAGTTGCACTGATTAATAAATAAAGGACATATTGAATCACAACTCTTAGAGGCAGTGTGATATAATCAAAAAAGCTCTAATCTCGGGGTCAGACTTTGTGGATTTGTGTTCTGGCTTCCTGGATGTCAGGCAAATCATTCTCAACTCTAATTTTCTCATTTTTAAAACATGGATTATAATACTGTCCAACCAGAAAGAATTTTAAAATCTCTATATTCTCAAAGGTATAACTAATACAGACCTTTAACAGCTGGAAAGTTACCCTGTGGTAAGAAATTTGGGGCATGTCCTTGGCACTTCTTCACCTGTCCACCCTACCACCTATCTTGTCTCCTTTCTCCTTTTCATAGTTCTGTCCCCACCACAAGCATTTCCTTAGGGAATTAATTACATTTCCAGCAAGGTAGTATCCATTGGTATCCCAGAGGATGCTTTTTCTCCTCAATTCTTCTTATTCCAAGTTAAATTCTATCCTCTTCTTTACCACAGGTGAACATATTTCTATTTATGACACTACATTAAATTATATAAATGAGTTATATAATATATAGATAATATTTTATATAATATACACTACAAATATACTTATTATAAAGTATATTAGGAGAATTGAAATTAGATAATTTCAGAGTACTGAATGTGATTGTAATATTTGTTTTATTCTTTTTGTTGACAGTATCATTCAATGATCTTCTTACCTCTGAATTCCCGTAAGATGCATAGTTTGGGATATACGATTAAGCACTTTGTTATATGTAATCTATCATTGTTCATTTTTATTTTATGTATATAAGTTTTAAAGTGGGACAGGGCCTGTGTAATGGCAATTGCTGAAATCACCCACCCCATCCCAAACCTAGTGCAGGTCTGAACACATAGAAGATATTCAATAAATACTGAATGAACGATCGATTAAAATTTAGAACTTTTATCTTTAAACCATTCTCTTCACATACATTGCAGGTTCACAATCAATGATTTTTGAATAAATAAATGACTCAGTTGACTAGAGGAAAGTTAGGATAGAAAAATAACTTGAAGATTTTAATGAAAATAAAGATTATTCTCCATTTCAGCAGTACATATTCTAAACTAAAGGCACTCAGTCTATTTTTTGGGGTGAAAAAAATGACTGACCACAAAGGAAGGTAAAATAATCCTAATAACGCCAAGCACAGACAGTCTCTCTGTCTTCAAAAGATGTGTCACTGGGGAAGATAAATGTCTTTCCCACAATACGGTGACACAAGCAAAGAGGGCAGAGGTCAAAAGTTATTTGTGTAAGCCAGTATGCATTTAGGAGCCATCCACAGTGGACCAAGACAAAACTTTAAAGGTCAGGTTTGTCTCCTATTCTGTTTCCCTGCTTGCACCTGTCTTTATGACCCAGTGTATACAAAAGAGTAGGCAATGGCCTTTGCAAAACCAATAGCAAGCAGGCTGTTTCCTGCTGTAAAATGAAGCTAAGGATGTCATGGAATTCATACCAAAGATGAGGCATTCTTCATGGGTCTGCTTCCAAGAAATCCGTAATTCCCCACCCCCACCAGGCCACTCTGCATCCTTGGAGACTTCCCAAACAAGATACAGATTGAGAAGCCCGTCTCTTAGAGAGCAGCTTCAGGGGGCCCTATGTCAGAGTGGCTTCTCTCCTGGCTCTGTCAAGGCACCTGCTGATGATTTCATCACCCAGAGAAATCTCCAAAGGAATCCATGCTTGACAGTCTGCTTGGAAATATTGAATTCAGCTCAATCTTTTGTTAGTTTGACATTAACGCTCCAAGGCATCTGCTCTGATCTCACCCATGTGAGATCAGAGAATGTATTTTAGCATCATAGATTCCAGGTTGAAAGGGAATGTGAGCTCAAGTCAAGTCCTCTCCTTACAGAGGAGGAAACGGAGGCTGGGAGACTTAAGTGATTTGCCCAAAGTTACACAAATCCTCCTACAAATCCGACTATATTGCAATAGCATTCTCATAATAGGAAGTGAATAGTGTTATTTTTCTCCTGCTCCAATATTCTACTGAGAATATAATATTATATAGCATCTGTGCTATATAGCAAGGCATTAATGTAGTAATTTGAGCAAATCAAATCAATAAAATTTATTAAGCAATTACTAAATGCTGAATGCTGTACCGAGTTCTGAGAAAACAAATTACAACTAGAAAGAAAGTTCATTTTCCTAAGACGCTTACATCTTAATTAGAGGTAGACAATATATATGAGTTTAATTGCCACATGGAAAGAACCATAGTTCTTAGGGTACATTAGAAAACCCAAAAATATTGTGTCTCCTTCAATGTCATTTCCATTGATAAAACCATATCGTTTTTAATTTTTATTTTTTAAATTAAAGCTTTGTATTTTTCAAAACATATGCATGAATAATTCTTCAACATTAACCCTTGCAAAATCTTGTGTTTCTATTTCCCCTTTCTTCCTCCACCCCTCCCCTAGATGGCAAGTAGTCCAATATATGTTAAACATGGTATAAATATATGTTAAACCCAATATATGCATATACCAATTATGCAATTATCTTGCTGCACAAGAAAAATCAAATGAAACCAGGAAAAAATGAGAAAGAAAATAAAATGTAAGCAAACAACAACAAAAAGAGCAAAAATGCTATGTTGTGAATCACCTTCAGTTCCCACAGTCCTCTCTCTGGCTCTCCTCATCACAAGATCATTTGAACTGGTCTGGATCATCTCATTGTTGAAAAGAGCCATGTCCATCAAAACTGATCATGATATAATATTGATGTTGCCATGTACAATGTTCTCCTGGTTCTGCTCATTTCACTTAGCATCAGTTTATCTGTCTCTTCAGGCCTCTCTGAAATCATCCTGCTGATCATCTCTTATAAAACAATAATATTTCATAAGCATATACCCTAACTTATTCTGCCATTCTTCAACTGATGGGCATCCACTCAGTTTCCAGTTTCTTTCCACTATAAAAAGGGCTGCCACAAACATTTTTGCACATGAACCATATCTTTTTCTAATGTTGAAATGATAAGCTGTGTCAAGGACTTTAGTGGTGAGAACTTTCTTTCTTGGATCTTTAGTAGTTGTGAGTACTGAGGAGATGAGGGGAAAAGCACCGATAGGGTATATCTCTCTCTTTGTTATTTCAATAGTATTTTATTGTTATAATTACACATAAATATTGTTTTCAACATTCATTTTTGGAAGATTTTGAGTTCCAAATTTTTACCTTCCTCCTCTTCTTACTTTTCCCCTCCAACAACAAGCAATGCAATATAGATTATACATGTTAAATAATTTTAAACATATTTCCATATTAGTCATGTTGTTAAAGAAAAATCAGAACAAAAAATAAAAACCATAAGAAAGAAAAAAGAAACAAAAATAGGTGAAAATAGTAAGCTTCAATTGGCATTCAGTCTCCATAATTCTCTCTTTGGTATTGAAAATGCCTTGGATCACCACATTGCAGAGAAGAGGTAAGTCTATCATAGCTCATCATAACAATCGTGTTGTTACTGTGTACAATGTTCTGGCTCTGCTCACTTTATTCAGCATCAGTTCCTTTAAGTCTTTCCAGGCTCATCTGAAATCAGAAGGCTATGTCTCTACAAAAATTGCTTCCCTGGATAATAGTTTATAGTAGCTAGGTGGGATATATAGCCAATGATCTGGGGGGGAGGGTACTAATATTCCCAAGGTTTAACTTTCTCATTGATAGTAGTTGTTAATCAATTGTCATTAGTGCTGGCAGGGAGAGTTATTCTTCCCACAATGGATGCCAAAATCAGAATTGCTGGTCTGAGGGATGTTATTTTTCCTGTGTTTCAGACTCAAGATCCTGAATTGTCTCTACTGGGAAATGAGGGAAGGTAGTAGTTAAAGGTAGTGGTTAAGATAGTGACTGTGGCTTAATTGACTTGGCATTTGTGATATTGTGTCTCTCCCTCAGGGTGTCTTGCTATTTCAATTCGGTTGAGTTACCTGTGTTGGTGGCCGTTGGCAATTGCCCTCATTGTTGGTGGCAGTAGGACTGGCAGGTTCCTTTCTCACATTTGTTGTCCTCTAAGGAATATCTATTGAAAGATGGCTTGGTGGTCTGGGGGAAATTTCTACATCTAAGAGATTTGGGCTTACCAGCCATTCACTGGCAGTAGATCTTTAGTGCTGGTGTTGTGCATAATGGGAATAGTTGATTTTTTTTATAAGAAGTGGCTGATAGCTATGGGGGCTTGACAAGAAGCATGGCTGGAAGTGTGGGTGGAGGATATGAGGGTAAAATGCTGCTATTCCTTAGCTATTGGACTTACTTCTCCATGCTACGTAACTGTAACATATTATGATAATAATTACTAAAATGTGAGGAAAAAAGGAAGAATGACACAGTGGATAGAGAGTCAACTAAGTTATAATCAGGAAGACGGATTGAATTTTTACTTTTGACACGTACTGACACTGTCATGATATTAAGTTAGGTCTACATCACTTCAATAACTTCCAAATTCATCTCCTATCTTTCGGACTCTCCCCTTTTACAATTCAATACACACACAATTGCTACTGATATTCCTAAAGCACAGGACTATGCTGGTTCCCTGCTCGAGAAGTTTCAATTACTTCCTATTGCCTCTCGGCTTAAATATAATTCCTTTTTAGTGTTTGAAGTTCTTCATAATTTGGTTACATTATTTTTTAAATAACTTATTTCCCATTACTCTCTTTCAACTCTTCTATATTACAGTCAAAATGGTCTATTAGATATTTTTCTCATATAACCTTTTATTTTAGCATCTGGTTTAACTGGATAAGCTTTTCCTTATACCCAAGATATGCTATATATATATATATGTGTTTGTCCTTGAGAATCCCTTCCTTTATTCAAATTTCAGCTCAGATACTGTCTCCTATATGAGACCTTTTGCAAACCCTTGATTACTTGTTTGGGCTGTGGGTGTGTGAACCCTTAACTGTCAAGTATACTCAGGGATGACCACACCACTCTCATTACTGATTTGCCCTTTTTTTCAATTTTTACTTTCCGAGTTTATGGTCCAATTCAATGAGCATATGTGAAATTGACAAAAATTAAAGAAACTCTTCATACAATTGGTTCAAAACCCATTCTGAAATAAAACCAGAGAAACCATTTCTTCATAAGCTAGCTCATTCCTCCCAGTCTTTGACATCAAATGTATACATGAAGAAAAAAAATCATTGTTAATAGCAAATAATTTATTGTAGTGTCAAGTAACAAAAACACAGGTAAACAGTTGAAGTATAGAAAACTACAATCAAGTTTGTACCCATTAATTGTGGGTTCCCCCAAGGCTCTGTCTATGTCATTTTCTGTTGTTTTTTTTTTTTTTTTGGTTTAGTGGTCTCCTCAGCTGCTATGGATTCAGTTATCATCTTTATGCAGATGTTTCTCTGATTTTTTGTTCTCCAGCCCCAAACTCTCTCTGACTTCCACTCATGCATCTCCATGCATCTCTAACTGATTTTTGATATCTAGAATAGGGATGTCTCATAGATATCTTAAAATCTACATATCCAAAATTGAATTCATGTGCTTTGAAAAACTTTGAACCCTCAAACTGTTTCTTCTTTTAATTTCCCTGTTATTGTCATGACACTCACAATCATCTTTCCAGTCACCCAGGTTGAGAACATAGATGCTATGCTAGGCTCCTCACTCCTAATCTGTTGTTAAATCCTGTCAATTTTAGCTTCACAACATCTTTCATATGCTACCATTCTGGTGCAGACTCTCATCAACTCATACATGAATTATTGTAATATTTTCTAATTGGTTTCCTAACCTCAGATTTTCCCATTCCTATCCATCTTCCACTCAGTTGTTCAAGTTGACTTGCTAAAACCAGTAGCCTGACAATTGAACTCCAGTGGTTTCCTATCACTTTCAGGATGGATAATGAAAATTGCTACCATTTAAAGACATTGATAGCCTTACTTCCTATTTTTCCAGTCAGCTTATTTCTCTCTTCATACTCTGTGATCCAATGAAAATCGGCTTCTTCTTGTTCCTTCTAGACACTTCACTTTTTGACTCCCTGTGAGCTTTTCTTTCCCTTTATACCATCTCCTAGCTTCCATTGCTTCTTTTGTTTCAGTTAAAATTCCTTCTGCAAGAAACCTTTGTCAACACCCTTAATGGAAATTGCATCCTTCTGAATTCACCTCCAATATATCCTGTCTCTATCTTGCTTGTTCATAATTGTTTTTATACTTTCTTTAGATTGTGAGCTCTTTGAGGTTATGGACTGGTTTTGCTTTGCTTTGTATCTCCAGTGTTTATCACAGTATTTGACATTTAGTAGATACCTAATACATCATTGTTGACTTGACTTGTAGCCAAGGTCACTTTTTTTTCTCTCTTCCTGAACCCTCATGCTAGCAGTTCTGAAGAAAGTTTCCATGGAAAGGGACTAAGATTTAAATGTGTGGTGGAAATTTGTTTCCAGAATTGTTCTCTAGGAAAGAATGAGAAAATTAAAGAAAACAAAAACAATTTACTGGACTTTACTTTTACAAATAACAATAGTAGAACTACTAGTTTGACCTGATCCTAATTCCATTCCACTCCTGTCACCCCCGTCTTATTTTCTTCAGATAGCTGGTCTTTGGGTTCATCTACTCATGAGCAAAATTCTTTCCCTTAAGGTCACTGGAATCTCAAAATGAACTGCCCTTTTTTGAATGCATATGAACAGTTTAACACAAAGATTCTCTATTACCCCCCCAATGTAAGACTTTTTTTGCTTGATTATGAATATTGGTTACAAAAACTTTATTGATATATTTTTATTTTAAAATTGGTGGGACTAAGAGGGAAGCAAAATAAAGGAAAAGGAAAAAAAATAGAATCATGGAAGGATTTTTTAATGCATAGAATAGAGGAAACCCCAAAATGAATTATAAAAAAGCAGGACAGCTTTTGAAATCAAATGAAGGAGTCCAACTTCCTCAATACCACCAGCAGCAATTGTTGACTAACTGCCACCAATGGGCAGATAACAATTAGAGCTCTGAGAGTGGCAGCATCCCATAGATCAATATTCGGGCTTCTAGCTCAGTCTTGGAAACCATTATGTAAGTAAGCCACTTTTCTGGAGAAGGAAACAGCCATCCCTACCAACTGTCATTCAACTACTATGCATAAGACAGGCAAATACACCTAGCTGAAGTAGAAGGATATGCTAAGAGAGTCAGAAAACATCATGTGCTTCTACCACTACCACCACCACCACCACCACCACCATGATCACTATTATTGATCCTCAAATCCTGATGGAGACAGATCGGGATTATGAACCCAAGTCCTATTGGAATAGCAGTGCTTTCAGCCCAGTGTCCACATTCATCATTCTGGAAAGTAACCCTTGTGAAGGTGCAACTTGGCCACTGCTCCTGCAGGATCTTTGAGATCTTTTCTTGTAACTTGCAGCTCAAACCTTCCATATGTATTGTGTCCTCCATTTACATGTAAGCTCCTTGAGATCAGGGACCATCTGACATTTCTATTTCTATTCAAAGTACTTTATACAGTTCTTTTATACTTGCTTTATTAGTTTTTCATTCATTTATTCATTAATGTTGAATTTATTATTGGCTTTATGAGGAAAGGAAAGTGCAAGGTTTTCATTTCATGTATAGTTCTTTCTTTTCTGCTGTCTATAAAGAGACATTCATTTTAGTTGATATTGTATTTGGAATAAAAAAATCCATTAATTAAAACAATTAAAAGAAAATTGCTATCATTTTTGTTTCTTGATCCTAGACTCAGGGCAATGTAGACTATGTCACTTCGCTTCTCTTGAAACTATTTCTTAATTTATTATAAAGTTTTAATATCCCATTTCATATACCATGAATTATTTAGCCATTCCCTAAAAGATGGGATAGCCCTACATATATATATATATATATATATATATATATATATATATATATATGTATATATATATATACACCCATGTACAGATCTATCCATATAAACGTGTATTAGTACACAGGGTTTTTTTTTTACTTGTATGTTTATTTGTGGGCAAAGACTGTTATGATTTTTGTTTTTGGAGTCCTAGCATTGAGCAAAATGACTGACACATCGCAGACCTTTCATAAAATAAGTGCTTTTTGAATTGAGTTCAATTAAAGTCTTGGACTATATATACACACATACGTATTATGTATGTATTTAATTTTGTAGTTTTCACCTTATCTATGTAGAATGTAAGCTCAGTGAAGGCAGGAACAATTTCATTTTAGTTTTTGTTTTTATTTCATTTTTGTCTATGCTCTTGCATATTAAATAAATGATTTTTATTGAACATTTGCTGAGTACCTCATGACCTTATTTTCACATTTATTGTCCTACTTGTTGCATGTATAGTTACCATTCACAGTTATATTCTTTGGGTCAGATAATTTAGGCATCTGTTCAAATATCAACCCCACATTAACATCAAAGAACTGAAAATGCCTTTGGTCTGTAAGAAGTACAGTTACAATACATGGGAAGGAATGGGGAGGAGGAAAGGGGGAGTCATAAAGGGAACATGAATTACGTGAATCACAGGGAAGAACCAAACTCATTGTTTCTTTTGAAGGTCTTGAGAGAAAGGAACACTGTGTTTAAACTGAAAACAAATCTCAACAATAAGTTTCCAAACAAACCCACAAACACAAGAAGTATTATAGATTTAGAAATGAAAGGGGACCTTAGAGGTCAACTAGTCCAACTCCCTCATTTTATAGATGAGAAAACAATCTGTCAGAAAGATTAAATTAAGTAGCTAATAGAGCAAGGATTTGAACCCTGTCCACTTATTTCCAAATGCAAGTCTTTTTCATTGCATCACATGGTAAAAAGAGCTATCCCAGGTCCTTAAAATTCATTTCAATAAATATTTCATGCATTAACTAAGTATCTACATGTTCTTGATCTACATGATCGATAATAAAATTGATAGCATGGCACCATTAAACAATACCAAAATCTAAAATTCACTCATCTTGATGCCCATTCAAACTATTCCACTTTAATGCATTCTCTCCTTATCCTAAAGCACTTATTTCTAAAGCACAGGTCTCACCATGTCATGCTCCTACTCAATATTCTCCAGGGTTTTTCTATCACTCCTAAAATCAAATACAAACCCTTCATTTTTGGCAACCAAAGCTGCCTAGGTCATGTCCCTTTCTCACTCTCCCTCATTTTTCTAGTCTTCTCACATCTTACTCCCAGCCCTATAGTCTTAAATACAATTATACTGACCTCCTTCTGTTCCACAACAAGACACTAGCTCTCAATTCTGATCCATCTCTCTGGCTGTTCTTTAAGCTTTGAATGCTCGGCCACCTCATCTCTATCTCCTGATTTGCCTAGATTCCCTCAAGGCCCACTAAAATCCAAACTTCTTCAGGAAACCTTTCCCAATCCCTTGTAATTCTAGTATCATCCTAGTTTTTATCCTATCTTGGATATAGCTTGTTTGTACAGAGTTTTTGGTCTCTTTTTTGTATTCCAAAAGTTTAGCCTAATGCCAAACACATAGCAAACAATAAATGCTTTTTATTTATTACTTAATATGATTATTTATTATCAGTTTATTAGCAAATAAGCTGTTCAAGTGACATTAAAGCTATATGTATACATATGTATATATTTATAATATAAAATCAAGTAGAAATATAATCTATACAAAGAAGACATTAGAATTAAGGGACAATAAAAAAAGCCAAGGAAATCAGGAGATGGAGATGAGGAAGGAGAACACTTCACTCAGTGTCAACAAAATGCTAGGAGTTACGATATGGAATGGCTTATTGAAGGAACAACAAGGAAGCCAGTATACTTGGATAGGAAGGTAAATAGTAATAGAAGGGCTTAAGATGTAAGAAGACTAGAAAGGGACAGGGAATGTTATGGAAGGTTGCAATTCTATATAGAAGATTTTATATTTTATTCTGGAGGTGATCAATAGCTGCTGGAGTTTATTGAGTAGAAAATGACCTGCTCAGACCTCCATCATAGAAAACTTTATTTGATAGTTGAATTGGGAAAGATTTGTGAGAACCATTGTGAAGACCTGCAGATACATGGTTCTCTTCAACAATGATGTGATTCAAACCAGTTGTGCTGCAATGAAGATAGTCATATACATCCAGAGAGAGGCCTGTGGGAACTGAGAGTGAACCACAACACAGCATTTTAACGCTTTCTGTGAATATTTCCATGCATTCTGTTTTCCTTCTTAGGTTGTTTTTTTTTTCTTCTTCTCTTTCTAGATCTGATGTTTCTTGTGCAGTAAGATAACTGTATAGATATGTATACATGTATTGTATTTGTCATATAATTTATCCTATCTAGCATGTATTAGATTACCTGTCATCTAGGGGTGGGGGGTGGGGGGAGGGAAAGGAAAAGCTTGGGAAAAAAAAAGTTTTTTTTGCAAAGGTCAATGTTGAAAGGTCACTCATATGTTTTGCAAATAAAAAGCTTTATTAAAAAAAAAGTAAAAGGAACAATCAAATAAACAAATTCTTCTGGACAAAACCACTCCAAAACAAAATTTTAAAATCAGATAACAATAATGGGTGAAGCAGATAGAGCATTTGAAAATTTAATTAGCACAGAAAATATAATTCCTTTGAATAATAATAAAACATTTTTGCAATGTCCTGGTGGAAGGTGATGTTTCATCCATCCATTCAAGTGTAAGGACTATGCAAAAATATTCAGAGGAACTTGCAATTGTCAGCATTTATAATGGAAAGTAAATGACCTTTTATAAGAAAATGTTGCATAATTTTAGAAGCCTGAAGCATTGGATGAGCTTGTATTACATCAGAAATCAATGCTGTATGTGGGTGACATGCTTTTTTAGTTTAAGAAAGTGGTAGAAATGTTAGGGCTCACTCCCAATCTGCATGATCTAAAAGTAAGGGTGAAATAAAGCAACGAAAACATTATATTTTATAAGAAATTTATATATTTATATTTGTACATATATAATAAATAAAATGAACTTTATAATAAAAAAAGACCTGCAGATGTTTATTTTTTTTTCTTTCCAGCCCTCCCCTCTAATCCTAAATACATTGTTTTTACCTCTGAAAAATGGAGAGTTGAGGTCTCAGATCTTTCTCCATTTAACCAAAAGGTGTTTGGTTAAATCAATGCATGTATTACCATGAATGATACTTAGTTCAGTAAAAACAGTGAAAAAAGGAAGGCTCAGGTTCTCAGATTTCTTTTCAGAACACTTTTCACTATTCAATTATCTGAAAAGAAAAAAAAAAGCTGGAAATTTGTAATGGGACTTTTTTTTCTTCTTCCTCCATTGAAATGTGAGTTTTTTAAGGAAAGTACTATTTTTTCTTTTTCTTTCTTTCTTCCTTCCTTCCTTCCTTCCTTCCTTCCTTCCTTCCTTCCTTCCTT
>JAJPUD010002483.1:73665-124730 GCA_023553655.1 Myrmecobius fasciatus | reverse complement strand
CTTCCTTCCTTCCTTCCTTCCTTCCTTCCTTCCTTCCTTCCTTCCTTTCTTTCTTTCTTTCTTTCTTTCTTTCTTTCTTTCTTTCTTTCTTTCTTTCTTTCTTTCTTTCTTCCTTCCTTTTTCTCTCTCTTCCTTCCTTCCTTCATTTCTTTTTTCTTTTTCTTTCCTTGTCCAAATTTTACCATGATGACTGTTTTATGATAAACGCTTAATAACTATATGCCAAGGGGCAGCTGGAAGGTGCAATGGGTAAGACACTATCTCTAAAATCAGGAGGATCTGAGTTCGAATATGGCCTCAAACACTTAACACTTACTAGCTGTGTGACTCTGGGCAAATCACTCACCCCCAATTGCCTCATATATATATACACATAAATGTGTGAGGATGTGTGTATATGTGTGTGTGTTGATTGATTGTTGATTGACTAAATTCTACTCTGATGCCTCATTATAATATAGAGGTGACATTGGAAATATGAAATATATACCAACACAGTGCAAGCTCTAAAATGTTCCACCAATCTGAAGATTTTTCCATTTTGAACCCAACACAAAACAAGAAACTATTCCTACTTTTTCAGGAGTAACTTAGCAAAGTATGGAGTGGCTAGAAGATGGATAATTTGGTGGTGAATTTTTTGACTGGGGTAATCCCTAAACTAAAGAAAAATATAAAATGGCCTTCCATCCTGTGCAACCCCATGCCATTACTACAGTTTTATTAGAGTAGGGTAGAAAAGGGGAGAAAAGGGGAAATGTTATGACTCACACAATTTTTAACAAATCTATAAATATTTAACTTAGATTTAGTCTATGTATGATACAAGATGAAACTGAATAGTTGAATTTATGTGTCCCAAGGCAATACATAACCTACTTAATGGGATATTTGGTCATCTCTTGTTATAATGTCTATAATAGGCATGTGCAAAAATATTTTCATGTAAATAATTGAATCATATCATATGCACTGACATATATTGCAAAAAAAGGAAGAGGAAGAGACATTTTATGAGGAATTCACTAAAACTCTAAGTTAGATCAAGGTACATTTTTTTGAGTTAAAACTTTTTTTTATTATTATTAAAACTTTTTATTTGCAAAACATATGTATGGGTAATTTTTTAACATTAACCCTTACAAAGCTTTCTGTTACAAAATTTCCTCCCTACTCCCCACCCCTCCCCTAGATGGCAGGAAATCCACTACATGTTAATTATCTTAAAATACTTGACAAATCGAATATATGTATACATGTTTCCACACATCATTTTTGTGCAAGAAAAATTGTATCTACAAGAAAAAAAATCAGAGAAAGGAACCACAATCAAAAGAGAGCATGAAAATGTTATGTTGTGGTCCACATTTCCTATCCCTCTCTCTGGGTGTATACGGCTTTCTTCACTGAACAATTGGAACTGGTTTGAAATATTTCATTGTTGAAGAGAGCTATGTCCATCAGAATTGATCATCATATAGTATTGTTGTTGCCGTGTATAATGATCTCCTGGTACTGCTCATTTCACTCAGCATCAGTCCATGCAAGTCTCTCCAGGCTTCTCTGAAATCCTCTTGCTGGTCGTTTCTCACAGAACAATAATATTCCATAACATTCATATACCATAATTTGTTCAGGCATTCTCCAATTGATGGGCAACCATTAAGTTTCCAATTTCTAGCCACTACAAAAAAGGCTGCCACAAACATTCTGAACAAGGTACATTTTGATATTCAATGATTTCAGTGTGGAAGTTTTAAAATTTTATTTTATTTTTTATTTAATTCATTAAATCCTTTCCAATTATATGTTGCAAAAATAATGAATTTTCATATTTTTGAATTCCAAATTCTCTCCTTCTTATAAGAGGAGGCATGCAATTTGAGTTTAATTGTAGTATGAGGTCATCCAAAATATATTCCTATTTAACCCATATTAAAAAAAAACAATAAAAATGAAGAAAGCTTTAAAAAAGCATCTTCAATCTGCATTCAGAGTTCACTTATTCTCTCTCAGGAGGTGGATAGTGGGTTTTTTTTTATCATGGATCATATGGAATTGTCTTGATCACTGTCTTGATTAATAAGCTAAGTCTTTCATAGTTGATCATCCTTACATTATTACTGTTATTGCATATGATATTCTGCTGGTTTTGTTTACTTCATTTTGTATGAGTTTAGTCTTCACAGGTTTTTACCTGGAAAGCATTCTGCTCATTATTTCTTATAGCACAATAACATTCCATCCCAATCATATACCACACCTTATTCAACCATTTCCCAATTAATGAACATTGCATTGACTCAATTTTGAATTCTGCCATTATTAAAATAATGGGTATAAATATTTTTGTGTAAATAGGTCCTTTCTTCTTCTTCTTCTTCTTCTTCTTCTTCTTCTTCTTCTTCTTCTTTTTTGATCTCTTTGAGATAGAGACTATAGTTTTGTACCTCTTTGGGCATAGCTCCAAATTGCTCTCAGGATTGGTTGAAGTAGTTCACAACTCCACCAATAGTACTTTGTTGGGCCAGTTTTTCTAGATCCTTTCCAGCATTTGTTTTTCTATTATGTTAGCTAATCTAGTAAGTGTAAGATGATATCTAGGAGCTGATTTAATTTATATTTATCTAAACAATAGAGATTTACATAATTTTTTTCCATGTGACATTGATGGATTTGATTTCTTTTTCTGAAAAGTGCCTATTCTTATCTTTTGCCCTTTCATTAACTAGGGAATAGCTCTTATATTTATAAAATCTGGGTCAGTTTTCTAAATATTTGAGAAATGAGACCTTTATCAGAGAAACTTGTTCTAAAAGTTTTCCCCAGTTTCTCTTTCTCTTATAATTTTGGCTACATTAATTTTGTGTAAAAGCTTTTAAACTCCATATAATTAAAACTATGAAATTAAATTTTTATAACCTTTATCCCTTATTTTATCACAAACTCCTTGTTTGTTTATAAATCTGGCAGGTAGAACTTCCCATTGTTCCCTAATTTACTTATGCCATCAGCCTTTATGTCTAAATCATTCATTCTTTTTGATTGTACCTTGGTATAAAATGTGAGATGTTGGTCTATATGCATAGTTTTTGTCAAACTACTTTCCTGTTTTCCCAGAAATTTTTGTCAAATGGTGAGTTCTGGGGGCAGCTAGGTTGTGCAGTGGATAGAACACCAGCCCTGAAGTCAGGAGTACCTGAGTTCAAATCTGGTCTCAGACACTTAACACTTCCTAGCTGTGTGACCCTGGGCAAGTCACTTAACCCCAACTGCCTCAGCAAAAAAATAAAAATAAAATAAAATAAAAAATAAATAAAACAAATGGTGAGTTCTTACCTTGAAAGTTTAAATCATTAGTTTTATCAAAGACTAGATTATTATGGTGATTCATTACTGTGTATTGTATATCTAATCTATTCTATTTATCCACCACTTCATTTCTTAGCCAATACCAGGTTGTTTTTTGATGATTATTGTGTTATAATTTGAAATCTAGAACTATCAGGCTGCCTTCTTTACTTTTTAAAAAATTTGATTTTATTGATATTCTTGACCTTTGTTCTTCTAGATGAGTTTTGCACAATCTTGCTCTCTCTCTCTCTGTCTCTCTCTCTCTCATTTAACTTTATAAAATAATTCCTTGATAGTTTTAATGTATGGGACCAAATAAGTAAATTAACTTAGGGGGAATTTTCATCTTTATTAAATTGGCTTTCCTACCTATTTGCAATTAATATGTCTCCAATTGTTTAGATTTGTCTTTATTTGTGTGAAAAATATTTGATAATTGTGTTTACATTATCCCTGGGTTTGTCTTGGCAGATAGACTTCCAAATATTTTATATTGTCTTCAGGCATTTTAATGGAATTCCTCTTATTGTTGGGTTTTGTTAGTAGTATATATAAATGTTGACAATTTATGTGGGTTTATTTTACATTCTGCAACTTTGCACCATTCCCATATCCTTTACCCCTCCATTATAAATATTCTTGTATATCTCTTTTATATGAGATAATTACCCCCATTCTTCTTCCTATCACTTTCTTTCAGTAAATACTTCTTACCTATATGTTTTTAAATCATTCCCACATAATTAACTCACTTCTGCAGTCTCTTTCTCTGTAGAAACTCTAAAAATTATTAGAAGACATGTGCCATCCTCTCCTGCAGAAAAACTAAACAATTTAAACATATTGAGCTCCCTATAATTTCTCTTTCATGTTTAACTTTTTATGTTTTTCCTGAGTCTTGTGTTTGAAAGATACAGTTTTTTTTTTAATTCAACTCTGTTTTTTTTTTTTTTTTTTTAATCAGGAATGCTTCAAAGTCTGCTATTTCATTAAATGACCATTTTTCTCCCTGGAATGATTATGTTCAATTTTGCTTGATATTTTATTCATGGTTCTAATCCCAACTCCTTTGCCTCTGGAATATTATATTCCACACTCTCCACTTGTCTAATATGGTAGCTGCTAAATCATGTGTGAGTGTGACTGGAGCTCCACAGTACTTACAGTATTTTTTTCCTACGTGAAGTATTTTTCTTTGGAATGGGACTTCTGAAATTTGATTATAGTAAAATAAAATAAAATTCACATTTTGGGGGGATCTATTTTAAGAATCAATCTTTTAGGGATGTTTTTGGCTCTCACTATCAATGGATTCTTTTAATTTCTATTTTACCCAATGCCTCAAGGATAAAGGGGCTGTTCTCCTGGATAATTTCTTTAACTGATGTCTATATTTTTTCTTTGATTATGTGCTTCAGGTAATCCAATAATTCTTAAATGATCTCACCTTGATTTTTCCCAGGTCAATTGATATTTCACATTTTCTTCTTTTTTTCAAAATTCTGTTGGCTATTTTATTGTTTTTTGATGTCTCATAGAGACATTAGCTTCCATTTGTCCAGTTCTAATTTTTTAATGAATTCCTTTCTTCAGTGAGCTTTTGTACCTCTTTTTCATTTGTTCCAATCAACTTTTGAAAAAATTTTTCATCAGTGAATTTTTGTGCCTCCATTTTGCCATTTGGCCAATTCTGTTTTATTAAAATTCTATTGTCTTCAGGTTTTTTGGTGCCTTTTAAAAATCAAACTGTTGATTGTCGTTTTACAATTGTCTTCCTTTATTTTCATTTGTTTGCCTAATTTTTCCTCTACCACTCTATTAATTTTGAAATTTTTTAAAGCTCTTTTGAGAATTCTTGTGAGACTTGTTCAACTCACATTTTCATTTCCTTTTAAAAATTATTATTTACTTTCGCTGAGGTAATTGGGCTTAAGTGACTTGCTCAGGGTCACACAGCTATGAAATGTTAAATGTCTGGGGTCAGATTTGAACTCAGGTCCTCCTGATTTCAGGACTGGTGGTCTATCCACTGCATCACCTGGCTACCCCAACTCACATTTTTCTTTAAGGCTTTGCATATAGCTCTTTTGCCTTCACTGTCTTTTGAATTTGTGTCTTGATCTTCTCAGTCACTATATTAACTTTTTTATGGTTAGGTGTTTTTGTTATTTAATCATTTTCTCCTCTATTTCCTGATTTTGGACTTTATATTAATGTTGGATTCTGTTCTCTCTCTCTCTCTCTCTCTCTCTCTCTCTCTCTCTCTCTCTCTCTCTCTCTCTCTCTGTCTCCCCCTCTCTTCTGTGTGTGTGTGTGCGTGTGTTTGTAAAGGGGACAAACTTGAGTCTTTTTTTTTACACTGCTGTTTTCAGAGCTAATTCTGGGGGTTTGCAAATTTTCAGTACGTCCAAGATGGTGTGAATTGTGGAGATGTTTGATGATGACTCTTGTCCTTATCCAAAAAGGAGCCCTAATCCCTTGTGTTTATAATCAGTACTGCTCCTCAAAGCCTTTTTTCCCTTGGGACCAGAAACAACACTGTTCCCTGATTTCTTGACCTGAAGTGATACTATTGCTCTTGGCTTCTACTCCTTCTCCACTGAAAACTCTTTTCTACACATGAACCAGAAGTGGGGATAAGCAATGTAGCTGCCAAACAATTGGTTTTTAGGGCTATCACTCACTCCCTCTTGACCAAAAATGGTGGTGGTAATAATAATAGTAATATCAGTGGTAGTATAGTAATCATGCAAAGCACTGAACCTCAGGATCAAGAAGAACTTGCTGTTGATTTCTTAATTGTGGCCATTCTTATAATTAAGCATTGGCATATTAATTAGTTCAAGTATCTGGTAATATTATAAGGCTTCTATCTGTAAACTATGAGAGAATTGTGGTGAGAACATCTTTGTAACACGATTGACTTACAGCATCTATTGGTGATTTTTCTTTTCTCCGTTGCGCTTAATTCCCATTGTAGGCTTATTTTCAAATATGTGTCTTGACAGTTTAAATAATAGGATAAACTATAAAAAATAGGATAAATAGGTGGACGCTATTTTAATGCCTATTTTCCTATTCACAGAAACATCCCACTGATGCTCCTCTAACATTGAAAAGAGACATTTACATTTTTGACTGTTGCATTTTGACCTGGGCTATAGAAGAACGAAGATGTTGACCAATTTTTCCAATGGCCGTTGGTTATTTGACTACTAATTTGATTGTAGAATTGTTCTTATGATGTAGTTGCTGCTTCCCCTGAAAGTGCTCATTCAAGTTGGGTTTAAATTGCTGCTTTCAATTCACTCATAGTCAAAATACAGAGAAAATTCATTATGCATCTACTGATCAGGTTGAATGGTAAACAAATAGAAAATCTCTCCATTTTGCTTAAAATATGATATATGCTGTAAAATGTACATACTGCATTTATTTCCAAGTGAACATTTTTAAAAGCAACAGTAAGAATAGGCAATAAAATATGTGTAAAGCAACATATAACAAGGCCTTCATATTTTTTTCCCTATGAGTTCCCATACTGTAATACTTTGAACTACATTAACATAGAAATGTAAGTTTTATAGAATCATAGGATTTTAGATTTAGAAACAATCATAGAAGCCATTTTGTTTAATCTATACCCCAAATGACTCCTTTTCTACTACACACCCAACCAAAAGTCATCAAGTTTTTGTAGATTTCCCTGGAGGGAGAGCCAACTACTTCCAGAATAAGTTCATTCCACTTTTATTCTTACTTCTATTCATTAGGAACTTCCCCTCCACTCATATCAAACCCAAACCTAATTCCTTCTTTAATAATGCTTGAAAATGTCTCATTCTGCATTTGAGACTATCACCTGCCAAAAAACGAGGTGACAAGAATCATTACTTGCCTAGAAGCATGTTTTTCTAAATTATTGTACTGATCAGAGTTCTAAAGTCTTTCAAAGTTGTTTTTATGTAATGTTGTCATTCTATAAATTGTTTTTTGGTTCTGCCTACTTCACTCTGGGTGTGTTCAAACAAGTCTTCCTATTTTCCCCTAAACACTCCATTTTTTCTTTTGTATGGCATAATAATATTCTGTTATATTAATGAACCATAAATTGTTTAAGAATTGCCCAATAGATGAGGAAGTTTATAGCTTTCTGATATTACAAAAAAAAGCTAGTATAAATATGTTTGTTTCACTGTCTTTCAGGAAATGACCTAATAATGGTATGGTTGGTTAAAGGGATATGCACAGACAATGATTTTGGAAACATAGTTCTAAACTTTTTCTGGAAGACTGGATCAATTTAACATTTCCATCAACAATACATTTTGTTCCTATTTTACAGTTGCACCGGTAATGCTTGTCATTTTACACTTTTTGTTACCTCCTTTGCAAATTTGATGAATATGAGGTAGAGTCTCAGAGTTATTTTAATTTACTTTTCTTTAATTATTACTTATTTGGAGCATTTTAAAATATGGTTATTCATGATTTGGATTTCTTCCTTTTAAAATTTACTCTTCAAATCATTTGACCATTTATCTATTGACGTATGGCTTAAATTATAAAGTTATTAACTTTGCTTCTTTTAAAAACTATATTGGTTTTGTTTAATTGCATTTGCTTACTTATTTTCTGTTTTTGCATAATGATTAGCCAAAAGAAATAAATACTTATACATAATGACAGGAAGTGGAATAAATTAGCTACATCAATCACAGATTTAGAACTGGAAGGAACTTTAAATATCATTTAGTTACGTATCTTCAGTTTATAGATCAAACTTCTCAAATGGTGGGGTGCAACCTCATATGAGGTCACATAGCTGTATGGGGGTTTTGCAAAATTAGGATTAATTGTCAGTAAACATTTGGATTGTATGCCTATTTAGATATCTATTTACCTTGAATTGCATATTAATTTCTCAGGTGATATGGATCTCAAGTGGAAAAAAGTTTAAGAAATGCTGTTACAGATGAGTGAACTGAATCAGCAAGGTAAAGTCACTTATTCAAAGCCACATCATTAATTAATAGAACTTGGATCACTATTCAGAACTGCCTTCCAAATTTACCTTTTTTAGTTCATTTTTGAACCCTTCTGAATCACTGACTTTTTAAAAGTGAATTATTCCCACCCTTCATTATTCAAATATCTTATTGTGTGCCCTGTTCAGTCTTTAGCAGAGCCAAGTGTTATAACGGGGCAAAAACAAAGACAATATGACAGTGAGGTCCTTTTGGGTATAATGAAATATTACACATCCCAGAAGAGACTGAAGTAACTTAACTGCAAATTGAAATGCCAGCAGAAACAATGAACTTTTACCCAGGGCATAGACTATATCATTTTTATTCTACAAATTTTTTTGCATATTTATTCAGTAAAAATCTGGTAAGTGTAACTGAATGCATATTATAAGTGAAAATGAGCCCCTTCACTGAGGTAATAAATTTCTGAACCAAGAAGATTTGTAGAATAAAACTCTATACCTTTTCCACCTTCTTCTTGGGAGTTAACAACTTTCAAAGTCTAGGCAATAAGGGAAAAAAAACAAAACAAAAAACAAAACAAAAAAACAACAACAAAAAAAACCAAGAGCAGCTTCTGACAATCCTAAGCTAAGAATTGTTTATATTTCTGAAAGAGCACAGTACCACTCTAGCTAAAAAGGTCACAATAGCACTACTGCTGAAAAAAATGCAATATTCCAGATGGAAAGAACTGTAACACCTCATTTTAAAAAGCACAACACTTAACTGGGCCTAAGGCTGGAGATGTAGAAGACTGCCACTCTCTGTGGAAAAGTAAACTCAGACATTTCAGCACATGAAACTATTCAGCACAGATATTATATCCATGAGGAGCCAGCCCAATGGCTGAGTGACGTGTCTAGTCCAATCTAGCAGCAGATTGATGTGTTTATTGAGATATTATGCTCTGTGAAAAATAATTCCAGAGGGATCATTCATTTAGATGAAATGCCATTCTCTTTGTGAAGATAGACCAGCCTAATAGTGAAGCAACCTGTCCTAACATTATGGCTTTTAACTGTCCTAAATCTTATAAAGATGATTCTCTGAAGAAAGAAAGAGTGCTGGGACCTTGCTGTTCCCCAATTGCAAGTTCAACTGGCCATGTATTTTCTCTATGTGTTCCTTAAATTACACAATTATACTTTAAGATTGTGTGCTCTTGGGGCAGCTAGGTGGCCCAGTGCATGGAGCGCCAGCCCTGAGGTTGGGAGGACCTGAGTTCAGGTCTGGCCTCAGACACTTTACCCGTCCTAGCTGTGTGACGTTGGGTGGATCGCTTGACCCCAACTGCCTCAGCAAAAAAAAAAAAAAAAAAAAGATTGTGTGCTTTCTTTCTTATTACTTGAGCTCTATGAATGAGTCTTTGTGTCACCCCAGGTTTTTAGGGCACATATTTTTAAATTACTGCTTTTGCTATGCTGTTTGAGTTAATGCATTTTTTAGCAACTAATTAAGTCTATTGGGTGATTTTTTAATGGGAAGTTAAGAAAAGTTTAGTTACATAGGCAGCATGAAAATACAAATCTTCAATTTCCTGTTTATTTCAAGCACAGAGATCTCTCCATGGCATCTTATCAATTTGAAAGTCATAATCATACATATCTGAAAAGTTCTCTAAGTAAATAAAAATGAATATATAACAATTCCTTTCTAAGTCTAGACAAAACTTGCATAACCCTCATTCTATAATATAGCTGTAGGTCTATGAAATGGTTTAGACATTTAGCTTTAGATATTCAAAAGGGTCAACCTATGGATATTTTAAAAGATTTCTTCAACTCTTCTCTGTCAGAAGGAACCACAATCATTACATTTTTATATGGAGTTATTGATAGTTTCCAGAATACAAAAATGCACTATCAAGAAACTCTGTAATAGACTAGTACAATAGAATTGTACAATTGAAAGGAATTCTCAAGTAATTTAGTCTATTTAACTTTCTCCTAAGTGTATTTCAGCTAGACAATTCATTATAGACATAGATTTATACTGTTATTAAAGATCTTTATTTCTCTATCCTTAATATTTTCTAGAAATTAACACCTCTTTATGTTCTCAAATTCTTTTTGGGCATCTTACTTAGGAAGGCATTCAGAGCCTTTCACAATTTACCTTCTAACATTATTGAATAGTTCCTGGCTTCAACATCTTAATTTTATGAATGTCAAAGTAGTTCCCTCTATGGAATCCTCAGCTCCAGTAGTCCTGTCTATTAATGGTCTATTCAATACACCCTGAATGCTCTGACCTTTGTGTCATGGATTGCACTATCATTTTCCTTGTCAAGGATGCCATTTCCATTTTTTCCATGTCTAAGTCAGACCTATCCTTTGAGACTGAGTTTGTATCTGCAACTTTCTTTTCCTCCTACATTAGTATAAGTTACAATTATACCATAGGGAGTATGTGCCAGACACAGGGTTTGAATCTAAGATTTCAATTTTACTTTCTCTCTGGAAAATAAAGTATTCCATAAAATGATTTTGCAAATCACTGAAGCTTACATCTTTAAGTGCCCCTTTAAAGGAAAACACATTTTGAAGAAATTTTTTAAGATATTTTCTCACCTTTCTGAATAAATACCATTACAAATAATTTAACTTTTTTATTTTTTTTTAAAATGCACAGAATCAGAGAACCTAAGAATTGGAAGGGACCTTAACTATCATCAATCTGATTTGTACCTTAGTTAAAAACCCCCTTCACAATGTGCCTGACAAGTGATCTAATCTCTGTTGTAAGACCTCCAATAAAGGAGAACATAGATATATATGCCTATTAAAGATCTTTATGTCTCTATCCTTCTTAAGATTTTTCTAGAAATTAACACCTCTTTATATTTTCAAATTGTTCCTGAGCATCTAAATTAAAGTGCATTTAGAGACTTTTACAATTTGCCTCTTTGAGGCAACCTATTTCACTTAAAATTATTTTATTTGTTTTATTCTGAACTTAAATAAAACAAGAACTTCTATTGCATAGTAAAATAGAGGGAGGGGGAAGGTATTTGTACATGGGACTGTATATATCACAAAGTTATCATGTAACTTATTTTGTTTTTTCTTCCCCCTCCTACAGAAAGAAACAAAAAATAGATGTATCTAATGGTAACATATTTCACTTTTGAGCAGAGATTTTTCTTGACATCAACACTAAATCTGTCTCTTTGAATATCCTGCCAGTTCTAGTTTTGTTCTAATGGTGACTCAGAATCAGATATAATAAAGTGACTGAATAAAGGCATGTGAAAATACAAGAGGATATACAAACTGTGGTCAATGTTGGAAGTAAAATCAAAAGAATCTTATGTTTGGAGTAAAAGAACTGGGATTCAAATCCTGCCTCTCATGTTTAAAAGTCACATGACCTTAGGCAAATCATGCTACTTTCCTAGATCTTATTTCCTCATGTGTAAAATACAGGGATTGGACCAGGTGAGTTTCTGAGATCCCTTCTATTTCCAGATCTATGAATTTTGTTCAGGGTGATTCATTCTAATTCCTGGAAAAAAGAAAATTCTATAATGAATCATGAAAGACACAATGGTTCATAAACATCTGGCAGAAAAGGAAAAAAAAAGCCTTGATTAGAGAGAACCTACATGGCTTTATCAAGACAGAACATGTCTGACTCACCTTATTTCCTTTTTTTAAAAGGCTACTAAACTAACAAATCAGGGTAATGATGTAGGTATAGTTTACCTACAGCAAAGAATTTGATAAAGCATCTCAATCTTTTCTTATGGAAGAAAATAAAGGTATGTAAACTAACCAATATATTTGGATGATTCTAAATGAAGTTATTAATGATTTGATATTAACTTGGTAGAAGTCACTAGTCCAGTGTCCAGTGGTCTTTGCTAAGTTTTGAGTTGCTTAATATTTTTATCAGTGACTTGATACATAATATGCTCATCAAATATTCATATAATATAAAGATGGGAAAGGTAGTTATAACACACTTGACAGGAAAGACAGGGTCCAGAAGAACTCAACCAGCTAGGACATATCCAATGATATGAAATTCAAAATGGAAAAATGTCGTCATACTCATTCAGAGCTTTGAATATGGGGATGGGGGAAACATGGTTAGAAATTTGGTTGTAAAATATCAAAGGAATGGGTGGACTTATAATTCAATAAGAATTAGAAATAATCAATAAATAAACATTTAATAAATGCCTAGCCTGTGTATGGCATTGCAAATGCCAGGTATACAAAGATTAAAAAAGGTCTGCTCAATAAGTAGTTTGTAATGATAGGTATTTTGGACCAAAGTTCAGGAAATAGCCTAAGACTGGATCGATAGACCTAGTATTCATCAGCATGTGGTGGTGGTTGTTATTCTTTTTCTTTAGTTTTTCAGTCATGACTGACTCTTCAGGATCCCCCCGTTTTTTTGGCAAAGATACAGAAGTGGTATGCCATTTCCTTCTCCAGCTCATTTTACAGATGAGAAAACTAAGGCAAATAGAGTTAAGTAACGTGCCTAGTTATTAGTAACACAGCTAGTGTCTGAGGCCAGATTTGAACTCAAATGCTACTGACTTTATTCATTAATCACCTAGCTGCCCTATCATCAGCACAATGATGATAATTGAATTGGGTAATGATGAGATCACCAAGATAGATAATTAGGGCAAACATTTGTTCCAGGGACATGCACAACCCCAGATTTTATGAAGCATGTGAACTTGGATGAGGAAAAACATACACACACATATCTTAAGTTTCATTTAACTTCTAATGAAAATTTAGCATGTTGTGCAATTATTTTAATCATTTTTTGGGGAAGAATTTTGTGGTAGAAAAAGAAACCTTGGTGTAGAAGAAGAAGAAAGCACAGAGTCACAAAAATTCAGAAATGAGTCTAGGTCTGGTCAACAACATCAGACTCATATGATCTTGGACTGCATTGAGACAAATAGAATTTTCCAGAATAAGGAGGGAATAGTGTCTTTTTCTCTTTTCTGTTCAGATCATGCTTGAAATACTGTGTTTACTTCTGAATATGACTGTTTAAAAAGATGTGGCTAATTGGAGAATTTCTCAGTGAAGGCAACCAGAATAGTGGAGAGCCTTGAATTTTTATCACATGAGGAATTGTTGAAGGTGAGAATTTTTAACTTGAAGATGAGGCTCAGGTGAGATAAGATAACTGTCTTCAAAAAATCTAAAGGCATGTCATTCAGTTGGGGGAGTTTGGTTCCAAAGGGCAGAATGAGGAACACTGGGTAAAGTATGAAAGAAGGACATTTTAAAATGTAATGAGACAAAAAAAAGAAGCCCACCCCCAACCAAACTAAATGACAAAAACAGGAATTCTTAACAATTAAAGCTGTGCAAAAGTAAAATGACCTTAGGGAGTAGTTGTCTACATTTCAAGTGGACTCCTCAAGCACTTCTAGTGTAAATTCCTCGAATATCTTTTGAGTATGTTTTAATGGGTTATATTTGGCATATTAGGTGGATTAGAAGGCAGATGAAGTTTTCTGACACTGAATTTTTCTTTTAATTCTGAGTTATTCATCCCTTAACTAAGTCCAGAGGTTTCTATGTACTGGTTATTTACTTTTTTCCTATCTCTTTCATTACTGTCCCTTGTTGGCACATCTTGCAGTATCCCATCCACTATTTTAATTTGTAGCTTATAATTCAATATGAACTGGCTAACCAAAGAATAAAATTTCTTAGAAATGAAGTAAATTGCATATACTCTCTGAGTAGTAAACTTCAAGGGATAGTATTTTATGAAATATTACCTGCCAGCTTTATTGCAGGGATAGAGTGTTAAACTATTAAGGACCCTTTTGTTTGCTTACTAGTTTTGGCTTGCTTTCTCAACTTTTGATGTAATTGACATTTTCTGATGAATGAGGACCTATTGTGTTGTCATAATTGTTCTGGCTTATATATATATAATATATGTGTATATTATATATATGTATATGATTATATATTCCCTCTCCAACTAAAGCATAAACCACTTGGAGATAGGGACTTGATCTTATATGTATTTATTTTTCTAAGTCCTAGCATATATCTTCTTTGCATCTAAATGGTATATACTAATTGTTTGTTGAAGATAACTTAAAACTCTTCTTGTTTGCTGAAGTACCCCCAGGGAAGATTTTGTAAAAATTATTGTGAAGCTTCTGGGCAATAAATTCAATGTATTATCTCATGAAATTTTAGATAATATAATTCACATTGATCATGATTAGACTTTTTAAAGAGCACTTGGCTTAGGAAACAGTAATGAGCAAACACCATAACCTCAAGTGAGTTCAAGGACAGGCATCCTTCCTCATTCCCAATGAGGGAACAGCCTGAAGTATCATCCTTCTTTTCCCTCTTCCTCAAGTTCCACATTCATTTTAAGCAAATTAGAATGTTTCCATATGATGAAATCTCCAAATTCCATCATTTACTTCTAAGGTAGTATTTCTTTCTTTTTAAAACTCTTATTGATTTTCTTTGTTTTTTACAGCACAGAAATTTCTAGATAGTGACCTCCCATGTTGAATCTTCACTTTTAACAAAATAAAACAGTTTATCAAAACTCAACCACTTCTATGAGAGCACATGAAGCATTATGCATCCATAGTCCCTCAACTTTGCAAGAAAAGTAAGAGAAATACATTACCTCATCTCTTCAAAGGTCAAAGATTGCTAATTACTTTTACAGAGCATTAGTCTTGGTATAACCTTTTTATCAACAGTCTTTTCATTTAAATCCAAGTGGATATTTCTTGCTTTTAATTTGCCTTTTGTGGCCTGAAATCAGTAGTACCCTGTGTGAACTGCCCAAAGCAAAATATGACAAGAGGCAAAAAATGTTTAAATGGTAAATAAACTATTTAGGATTGGATGTGTATTCATGAGTCACCAGGGGTGTGAAGGGTAACTTAGCTAAACTATGTTGGTAAACCACAAATCCTCTGAATCAATATTATTAAGTTTACTGTACTAATAATGTCAAACAGCAAGGTGTTAGTGGAGTGTGGGTGTGAGGGCTTTTTCCTTCTTTTTTTATACAAAGTTTAAACACTATTAAAAAACATTCTGGGGGAAAAAACCCAAAGAAACAGAAATTCAGCCCTACTGTTTCACAGTAAATGGAGGCAGCATATGGATATAGCTTAAAGGACCCTATAGGAAAGAACCTCTAAAGAGATCAAAAATTGTCCTGGAAATAAATAACAGAAGCAGCCATTCCAACTTTTCGTTGGATGTTCCAATGGTGGTAAAATGAATAGCCTGTAATCATTCTACTCCACTAATTCAGTAAACTTAACTACCATGGTCAGGTTATGGGATATTCTGTTTAATAATGCTGGTTACAAAAATTTGCCAAAAGTGACATATCTGGATTACCAAAATTTTAATATTTGGAACACAATAAAATATAGTAAATACTAAAATGGTTCAAAAATGTAACCTGAAACTTTTTTTTGAAGATTCAGAAGACATTTTAAGATTTTTAGGATCATGGGATTGTTCTGAATGACATGACAATACTGCACAATAGTTGTGCTGCTTTATAAGGACTTCAATTTGATAGAGTTCCAGCTAATAGAGTTTAGTATACATAAAAATCTGGCCTTCTGAAATGTGTGCATTATCCTGATTGGATTAGATTGTAAATTCCCCTAATATTTACAAAATAATTTAATTTATATATCTTTCAGCTATGTATAGCTAAGTGTCCACCCAGACTTTTTTTTTTTTTTTTTTTTTACTTTCCTGGTGAGTAGTCAAGTACCTATTTTAAAGGCTATTGTAAGAGAGGTGGTGTGGTATACTGGGAATGGTACTGGATCTTGTTCTGACCCTCACTGCTATTTATTCTTTGTGTGACCTTAACCTCTCTGGGTTTCAGTTTTCTCTGCATAAAAACTAAGGGGTTAAAGGGTTAAAGTGGATAGGCCTAAATGTTCTTAAAGAGTCAAATTTATGAATAGATAAGGACAAATTATTGTACCAGGGAAGGAGTGAGAAGAAATAATTAGAGAGCTCTTTTTGAATTTTGCACCATGATCCTCTTTGGCTTCCTGTACTTAGTAAAGCCTTGATTAATTCTTATGATTTGGGGTTTTCCGCTCTGTACAAAGAAAAATTGGTTTGGGAAGCCCTGACTTGACCAAAGCAACACAAATCCTACAGCTAGTCCACACTCTTCTGCACCACACCCCATCTTGGAGTTTGCAAAAGCACAAGGCTTTGTTTGTATGCTTGTATTTTTGTTTGTCTTCCATCAGGCTTTCATTTCTTGCATCTGGACTGAATTGCTTTCAGGTTTCTCCTCCAACCCAGCAAATTGATTAATCTATTAAAGTTTTTTCACAGCCTTTTATCCCCTCCCCTCTATTTTTGCCCAAATTTTAATGATTTTTTTCCCATTTGCAGACTTTCTCATTCAATGTGAAAAACAAACATATTCAAAGGAGAATTAATAGCCTAACCCTAAATTTAGAATTACAACGACCAAAGAAATTGGTGGGTTATATTATATGAAAGGAGTCATTCTATTTCATTCAAGAAACATTTAATTCCTGATATTTTTCTCAGTTAGGGAAAGAGAAAAAAAAGAAGTCATCTTTGTCCTTACTTCAGTAATTGGCAATTCTTAAGGAAAAAAAATAAGACATAAAGAGAAAGGAGTTATAAACCTATTTCCCAAATTCTCATCTTATATCTCTCCTACTTTATGCTTTCTAACTTACTGATTTTCAGAGGTACTCTATTTCTTACTTATATTGTTTTACTTCTCATCTTTCAATAGGTTAGTTGGACTATAGTTCTACTAGCAATTAATTATCTTTCCTTGGAGAAAGCACAATTGTATAGCTAGGAAAAAAATAATAAAGAGGACTTCAACATCTGTATACTAATCAGTGCTTGATTTAGATTGATTAGAAATGAGAATAAGTGAGAGTTTTACTTCTATATATCTAGTAGAGTACAGAAGTCTTGGAAAAAAGAAAGGAAGGAAAGAATGTAGGAAAGAAGAAAACAAACATTCATTAAGTAGTGACTGTGTTCCAGATTGTGCTAAGTGATTTAAAAATACCTTATTTAATCCTATTATTATCCTTATTTTATGATTGAGGGAAATGAAACAAACAGGGTTAGATGATTATAAAATATTAGTAAATATCCAAGGCCAAATGTGAACTCAGGTTATTCTGATTATAGATCCAATGATGTATCCACTGTACCACCTAGTTGCCACTTTGATTTCACTAAGTAAGGCTGTCTTTCTAAGTACTTTGTCCGTTATTAGAATGATTAGAACTCCTCCTGTTACCCCAGTAAGTAACTTGTCATTTACTGACAATAAATAATTTAATCCTTTACGGAAGACCATTAAAATGGAAAGAGATAAGGGACAATGAAAGAAAACAGAAATTATAGAAGTATAATTATAGTTATAGAATTATAGTCATTCCTCAATTGATAATCAATGGATATGAACAGGACAATTTTTAGATGATGAAATTAAAGCCATCTACATTCATATGACAAGATATTCTAATCACTATTGATTAGAGAAATGCAAATTAAAACAAAAGGTATCACTATACACTTCTCAGATCGGCTAAAATGATAGGAAAAAGTAATGACAAATGTTGGAGTGGATGTAGGAAAATGGGGATTCTCATGCATTGTTGGTGGATTGTGAAATGATTCAACCATTCTGGAGAACAATTTGCAACTATGCCATGACTAGGTATGTATCCCAACTAAAGGACCCTCATGTGCAAAAATGTTTGTGTTAGCTCTTTTTGGGGTAACAATGAACTGGAAAATGAGTAAATGCCCATCAATTGGGGAATGGCTGAATAAGTTGTGGTATATGAAGATAATAGAGTATTATTATTCCATAAAAATGATGAACAAGCTGATTTTAGAAAGGTCTGGAAAGAACTGCATGAACTGATGCTGAAACAAAATAAGCAGAACCAGGAATACATTGTACACAATAACAGCAAGAATGTGTGATGATCAATAGACACAATCAATAATTTCATTCAGGAGAATGACAATAATGAGACCACATACCAAAATTTGTGGGATACAACCAAAGCAGTTATAAGGGGTAATTTCATATCTCTAGATGCTTACTTGCATAAAATAGAGAAAGAGAAGATCAATGAATTTAGTTTACAATTAAAAAAGCTAGAAAAAGAGCAAATTAAAAACCCTGAATTAAATACCAAATTGGAAATTCTGAAAATAAAAGGGGAGATTAACAAAATTGAAAATAAGAAAACTATTGAATTGATAAATAAAACTAAGAGTTGGTTTTATGAAAAAACCAACAAAATAGATAAGCTTTTAGTTAATTTGATTAGGAAAAGGAAAGAGGAAAATCAAATTGTTAGTCTCAAAAATGATAAGGGAGATCTTACCACCAAGGAAGAGGAAATTAGAGCAATAATTAGGAGTTACTTTGCCCAACTTTATGCCAATAAATTTGATAATCTAAATGAAATGGAGGAATATCTACAAAAATATAGATTGCCCAGATTAACAGAAGAAGAAATAAATTATTTAAATAGCCCCTTTTTAGAAAAAGAAATAGAACAAGCTATTAATCAACTCCCTAAGAAAAAATCTCCAGGGCCAGATGGATTTACGTGTGAATTCTACCAAACATTCAAAGAACAATTATATCCCAATACTTTATAAACTATTTGAAAAAATAGGGAAAGAAGGTATACTATCAAATTCCTTTTATGATACAGATATGGTGCTGGTAGCTAAACCAGGTAGGGTGAAAACAGAGAAAGAAAATTATAGACCAATTTCCTTAATGAATATTGATGCAAACATCTTAAATAAGGTATTAGCAATGAGATTACAGAAAGTCATCCCCAGGATAATATACTATTGACAAAAGTAGGATTTATACCAGGAATACAGGTCTGGTTCAATATTAGGAAAACTATCAGCATAATCAATTATATTAATAACCAAACTAACAAAAACCATATGATTATCTCAATAGATGCAGAAAAAACATTTGATAAAATCCAACACCCCTTCCTATTAAAAACACTAGAGAGTATAGGAATAAATGGGCTTTTCCTAAAAAAAAAATCAGTAGCAACTATTTAAAACCATCAGCAAGCATCATATGTAATGGGGACAAACTAGAATCATTCCTAATAAGATCAGGAGTGAAACAAGACTGCCCACTGTCACCATTACTATTTAGTATTGTATTAGAAATGTTAGCTTTGGCAGTAAGAGAAGAAAAAGAGATTAAAGGAATTAGAGTAGGTAATGAGGAAACTAAATTATCACTCTTTGCAGGTGATATGATGGTATACTTAGAGAACCCTAGAGACTCAACTAAAAACTATTAGAAACAATTCATAACTTTAGCAAAGTTGCAGGATACAAAATAAATTTCCATAAATCAGCAGCATTTTTATATATTACCAACAAAGATCAGTAGTAAGAGATACAAAAAGAAATTCCATTCAAAATAACTGTTGATAGTATAAAATATTTGGGAATCCATCTGCCAAGGAAAAGTCAGAAACTATATGAACTAAACTACAAAACACTTTCCACACAAATAAATTCAGGCCTACTCAATTGGAAAAACATCAGGTGCTCATGGGTAGGCCAAGCAAATATAATAAAAATGACAATACTACCCACACTAATTTACTTATTTAGTGCCATACCAATCAAACTCCCAAGAAATTATTTTACAGATCTAGAAAAAAATAGTAGCAAAGTTCATTTGGAAGAACAAAAGGTCAAGAATTTCAAGGGAATTAATGAAAAAAAAAAGGCTGATGAAGATGACCTTGCTGTACCAGATCTAAAATTATATTATAAAGCAGCAGTCATTAAAACCATTTGGTACTGGCTAAGAAATAGAGTAGTCGATCAGTGGAATAGGATAGGATCACAGGACAAACTAGGCAATAACTATAGCAATCTAGTGTTTGATAAACCCAAAGACCCCAGTTCTTGGGATATGTACTCACTATTTGACAAAAACTGCTGGGAAAATTGAAAACTAGTATGGAAGAAATTAGGGCTTGACCTACATTTAACACCACATACCAAGATAAGATCTAAATGGGTTCATGATTTAGACATAAAGAATGATATTATAAGCAAATTAGAGGAACACAGGATAGTTTACCTCTCAGACCTGTGAAGAAGGAAGGAATTTGTGTCCAAAGAAGAAATGGAGCTCTTAATTGAACACCAGATAGATAATTTTGACTATATTAAATTAAATAGTTTTTGTACAAACAAAACAAATGCAGACAAGATTAGGAGGGAAGCAATAAATTGGGGAATCATCTTTACATTTAAGGGTTCTGATAAAGACCTCATTTTTAAAATATATAGAGAATTGTCTCATATTAATAAGAATTCAAGCCTCCAATCAATAAATGGTGAAAAGATATGAACAGATAATTTTCAGAGGATGAAATTAAAACTATTTCTAGTCATATGAAAAAGATGCTCCAAATCACTATTAATCAGAGAAATGCAAATTAAGACAACTCTGAGATACCACTACACACCTGTCAGATTGGCTAAGATGACAGGAAAAGATAATGACAAATGTTGGAGGGAATTGGGACACTGATACATTCTTGGTGGAACTGTGAATGGATCCAACCATTCTGGAGAACCATTTGGAATTATGCTCAAAAAGTTATCAAAGTGTGCATACCCTTTGACTCAGCAGTGTTTCTATTGGGCCTATATTCCAAAGAGATTTTAAAGGAAGGAAAGGGTCCCACATGTGCAAAAATGTTTGTGGTAGCCCTTTTTGTAGTGGCTAGAAACTGGAAACGGAATGGACGCCCATCAGTTGGAGAGTGGCTGAATAAATTATGGTATATGAATGTCATGGAATATTATTGTTCTGTAAGAAACGACCAGCAGGATGATTTCAGAGAGGCCTGGAGAGACTTGCATGAACTGATGCTGAGTGAAATGAGTAGAACAAGGAGATCATTATACATGGCAACAACAATACTATATGATGATCAGTTCTGACGGATGTGGCTCTCTTCAACAATGCAATGTCTCAAACCAGTTCCAATTGTTCAGTGATGAAGAAACTCATATACACCCAGAGAGAGGAATATGAATGTGGACCCCAACATAACATTTTCATGCTCTCTCTTGATGTTTGCTTGCATTGTGTTTCCCTTCTCAGATTTTTTTTTCTTGTAGATCCAATTTTTCTTGCACAGCAAGATAACTGTAAAAATCTGTATACACATATTGGATTTGTCAAATATTTTAACATAATTAACATGTAGTGGATTTCCTGCCATCCGGGGGAGGGAGAGGGGTTAGGGGGGAAAAATCTGTAACAGAAAGCTTTGAAAGGGTCAATGTTGAAAAATTACCCATACATATGTTTTGCAAATAAAAAGCTTTAATAAAATGAAAAAAAAAAAGAATGTGTGATGACCAACTATGAAAGATTTGGTTCTTCTCAGATGTTCAGTGTTTCAATGTAATCCCAATAGATTTTGCGAAGAAAATGCCATCTGCATTCAGAAAAAAAAAAGTATGGAGTTTGAATGTAGATCAACACATGTTACTTTTTGTTTCTTTTTCTGTTTTTTTTCTTCTTCACCATGGTTTTTCCCTTTTCCTCTAATTTTTCTATCCCAACATGATTCATAAAACAATGTGTATTAAAATAAATTTAAAAGAAATCATAATAATGCACAGTTATGGGAAGATTAGTAGAAATACCATACTTTATTTCTTAACCTTCTTATTTTTTTTCCTCGGGACTGCAGCTTTTATGCAGCTATTTCCTTTATCAAAATTCTCACATTTTAGTTGATTTTCTATTGTGTCATTTTCTCTCCTGTTTTATCAGCCATTCAAGTCAGGTTGGTTAATAGCATGGCTATCATTAGGATAGGAGCAACTTTTGGGAAACACTACTTCCTCCAAATTTAGTGTAGAGGACATGATCCTAGAACTTCATCCCTCATGCTCTTGGTCCTACATTGATCCATTCCACCCATATTAGTGGATATGACAGTCAACTCCAAAAGAGGACAAGGTAAATAACGTGGTGAGAGTGCTCATTTCTATTACTACTTAGTGCCCTGTGTCCCTCATGGTGGGGAGTGTAGTAACCGTGACCACTGAGAAAAACAAAATTCAAGTGCAAATTATAGCTCTGGCATACATGTGTAGGTATTATTATTTAGGCCCTTAATCTCTGCTTGACCTTGAGACTACTTTTCACAATTTGTTTTCCCCCCAAGAATTTGAAATTGCTAGGATTGAGCAGTTCAAAGTACATTAATCCCCTTTCTTTTTTCTTTCTTTCTTGACCAAATCAAAGATAAGAGATTTCACTGGTGTGCATATTTCCTCCAATTATGTGAACTGTAATTCCTCTGCTTCATGATGATTTTCAGTCAAATAGCCATGTATCAGATTTGTAGGAGGAAAAAAGAGGAAGAAGTTTTGGAAAAAGCTCACTCTATTGTTCAATTTTGCAAAGACAATTAACTCTGAGTTTCCACTTTATTTCCTCTCCTTATAATTTATCAACAGGACCTCAGGTTAATTGTAATCAAGTTCAGCCTAAATCTTATTTAAATATCAATTAAATTATGTCTTCTATTACTTAGGTTAGAGAATCAAATTTCACTAGGCATTGCAAACCAAATTGGAATTCTCATTTATTGCCTAATACTCCCTCTAGTGTTCAAAACAATCAAGCACTATTTTAGGTATGACCTCAAATTAAAGGCAGACAAATTGTACAAAGGAAATTAATTTGTTTAATTTTTAAAAGAAAAAAAACATATATGCATATCCATACACATATATACATATATATGTGTGTGCTTAATATCCATTTACAAAACACACTGAGTGATAAAAGGCATAGCAAAAATATACATTACCTGTTCCCTGGGTAATGACATATTTTCTTCCTTTTTAAGAAATGATACAATATAAACCATATATTTTTCATATTTTAAAAACAGCAGCAGCAGCAGCAGCCACAATGACAATGACAATAACAACAACATAAATGTGCTCATTCCCAAATGTTGCTATAGCTAAGACTTCAACTCCCAAGTCCCCATTTGTTGAAGGCCACTGGTAATCTCAACCTTTGGTTAATGAACAATGAAAAACTATTGTTTGGTAGTTTTGGAGACTAGTCAGGAAGAATGCCCACTGTCAACTTGTTTCTTGATATTCGGCATAAAGGCTTAGGAACACAGTGACCTCTCCTTTGACACCCAAGCCAAACTTTCTTGGTCAGGCTAGCAAGGCTTCACTGGCTCTTTTCTTAACCCTCCTCCCCACCTAGATTCTCTCTTTTTCAATTAATTAAAAGATGAAAATCAAGCAAATTAGACTACAAATATAGGCAAATATAATTCTTTCATTGTTAGGGAGCTTTAAAAGTAAGCCAGGTGATTGGGGCCCTCAGATTTATCCTCATAATTAAATATTTCCCCATGACAATATATTATGTTATATACAATTATTTAAAGGACTGAATTATGGTTGGGAAGTCACCCCTCCCTGCAAATTCTTCAATTGCTGGTTTTTTTTTTTTTTTTGGTATGGAACCAGGGGACCTGCCAGTCTACAATGGGCAGAATGTCAAAGTTGTGTTCAAAGTTTAAACTTTTGTAAGTACACCAAATCTTTTCATTTCTAAATTTTTTTTCTTATCTGTGAAATGAGGAAAATAATTCCTGTGCTACTTTTCTACACTGGATTATTATGAGGGTTCAGTGAAATAATATATATACATGATGCTTTATAAAATTCCATGAGCATATTACATATATTTGCTATTGCCTTTATTGTCCCTTTACATTTCTGTCTGGGCCATTGTATATCATCAAACCATTTTTTGTTAGGGATATTAAGTAGCATGGAAACAATACTTCATATATAGGATCAATATTTCAATTGGTAGAATTGGATTACAAAGACTCTTTTATTGGTGTGTCTGTGACTCAGTCCAAATGATGGAATCCTACTCCCTGACCTATGAAGGAATAAGCCTGCTTTCAGTAATACTGTAATTCTTTTGGCTGTTACTAACATTTCTGAAAAAATAACAAAACCCTTCAATGCCAGTTTTATCTCCTCTATAAAATGGGTGAGGAAAAAAAAACAAAAAAAAATAAAATGGGTGAGGGGAGTAGGTATCAATTTGGGTAAAGTATTGGGCTTGGACTCATGAAGACCTGCATTCAAATCCTCGGAATTGTATTAACTGAATTACCTGAGTAAGTCACTTTGCCCTGTTTACCTCATTTTCCTCAATATCAAATAAATTGGAGAAGGAAAGCGCAAGCATTCCAGAATCTTTGCCAAATTAGGTGACAAAGAGTTGAATATGATTGAAGTGAATTAAAAACACAGTGGTTGAATTCTCTGATTTATTTTATGAAATTTAATTTAAAAAAACCAAGTGCTAAGCTGTGTGACCTTGGGCAAGTCACTTAACCCCAATTGCCTCAGCAAAAAAAATATTAATAAACAAGTGCCAATCACTCTGCTAAGTAGTACAGATACAAAGACAAAAATGAAATGTAAGAAACTTTCATTTTTCTTGGAGAAATACAAAATGTATCTGGATAAGAAAATACAAAATAATATAAAACAAATTTAAGAGAATACAGACACTAATAATTAGGGTGGGGTGAATCAGGAAAGGCCTTAAATTAGACAGGATCATAGACAGTTTTAAAGGAGGAGATTGTAGGCTTATAGACGGTTAGCTCTAGAAGGAATTCTGGGCAACTCTGGGCAACCATTTTATTTATGGTACCAACTCTCAAGCTTGGAAGCAGATCTCTTTGAAGGTGTATCAAAGGGATCAGGGCTTTTTCTTGTACAGTATGACCTGTTTGATCCATGACAGGGATAAAAGCATAGATGGCATGTTTATCAAATTTACAGATTACACAGAAGTAGGAGAGACATAAAACAAATTGTACTCTAGAGTTAGAATTCAAAGAGAACATTGGATTAAATCTCAGAAGATGAAAATGTATAGGGATAAGTGTAAAATCTTAAATGAATTTAAAAGATCAACTTCAAAATATACAATGACCGAAGCATAGATAGTTAGGTCATAGTTTTTGTTTTGCTTTCTAAAAACCAAACAAACAAATATCTGGGAAGCTGACCATGAGCTTAATTGGTGTAATTAGTAAATTATGGCAACCATAAAAGATAATTTAATTTTGTTCTACAGTAGAGAATCATTTGTTGTTTAGTTTTGTCTAACTTCATAGGACCCTTTTTTTTGGGAATGGTTTTCTATTTCCTTTTCAACTTCAATTTACAGATTAAAAAATGAGTCAAATAGGATTAAATGACTTGTCCAAGGTCACAGAACTAATAAAATAAGTATCTGTTTGTCTTACTTTCCTTATCTGTGAAATGGACTGAAGAAGGAAATGGCAAACCACTCCAATATCTTTACTTATCTTTGACCTCAAATGATGTCATGGATAGTTGGACAAAACTGGAAAAAAAAAAACTAAACAGCAATGGTCTGTCCTTGCAAGGCCACATTTATAGTACTTGGAGGTCACATCTGCAGTGCTGTGTTTGGTCCTGGCCATCACAATTTAGGAATGACACTTATAAGGTGTAAAGTGTTCTGAGGAAAATAACCAGAATGGTGAAGGGCTTTGAAGCAGTGCCATTTGAAGAAGGTTTGGAAGAATGGGGCATATTCAGCAGGAGGAGGAGGAGAAGGAGGAGGAGAAAGAGAAGGAGAAGGAGGAGAAGGAGAAAGAGAAGAGAAGGAGGAGGGAGGGAGGAAAGAGAGGATGGGGAAAATGATAAAGGAGCAGGAGGAGGAAGGGGGAGGAGGAGGAAGAAAAAAGGAGGGGAGGAAGAAAAAGAGGTGGAGGGGGAAGAGGAGGAAGAGGAAGAAGAAAATGAGAAAAGGAGAAAAAAGAGAAGGAAGGAGAAGAAGGAGAAGAAGAATTAAGGGGGATATGTTAATTTTTTAGCTGTATCTAAAGGTCTGACATATTGATTGCAGCAGATATAATAATCAAATTATATTTTATGAAGTCAGACATTAAATAATTTTTTAAATTTATGTTTATTTTCAGTTACAAATTCTCTTCCTGTACTGTAATACCTGAGAAAATGAGGCAGACAGAAACTGGTTTTTAATGTTTAATGTGGGAAGTTTGGGTTAGCAGAGCAAATGGGACTCATGTTCAAAGCATTTGGCCCAGATAAACCAAGGCAGGGAACTTATATAGGGTTTTAGCTAACTAGGGTTTGCAAACAAAATATATAACCTGAGTATATAATCTTATAGGGGAAACAAAGGCGGATAATGGGGGTGAGGATACTGGGTGGGCAGGCAAGCCACAATTCCAGGAAAGGATCATAACTTAATCATGATAGGGTAGGGGTCAAGATAAGAAGGCTGAGGGCAGGAGGGGCAATACTCAAATGGAGGGAGAAATATCTTAGCTATGATGGAGATAATGCACCTGGAGTTTATGACACAATGGTATGTAAAGGTGATCGGAGCTTCAAGGTTTTTCCTGACTCAATTCTCCCAGTTCTAATGTCAGGGACAGGGGGGCATGGGGTGGCTATGACCCCAGCACCTAATAGCACCATCTGTAGAAATAAGAAATATGATATCCATTATACAAATAAAGTCATGCAAAACATATTTCCTTATAAGTAATGCTCTGGAGGCAAAAAATCAAGGAAAATAAAAAAGAAGGGGAAAAGTTTCAAATTATACTGAGTCCATCAGTCCTGTGGGTGAAAATTGATAGCATTTATCATCCTGAAGCCTTTGAAGTCCTGGTGGTCTTTGTATCCATAAGTTACTAAGTCTTTCACAATTGATCATTGTTACAATCATTGCTCTTGCAGTGTGTAAGATTATTCTGATTCTGCATTTTTCATTCTGCATCAGCTTATATAAGCCTTCTCAAGTTTTTCTGACATTATTGAAATTTCTAGAAATTTGTAGAATGTCAATTATCTCTCTAATTTTATATGTTGAAACAGATATTTTTTTCTAAAATATCTTATTTACATTACTATGTAATGCTTATTGATATTTTGACAAATTTATAAATATTTTAACCCTCAGTTTTAATTTCTAATATGGCAAACATCAATACACAATTCACAAAACCAAAAGCTTTTTAGAGTCCTTAATAATTTTTAAGAGTACAAAAGGAGCCAGAGACAAAAATGTTTCATTCCATTGGATTGAAATCTTGAACATGAATTCAAGAATCAAGATTTGAGTTCAGATACTAACTCAGATACATGCTTTTGATTGCAGCCAAGTTATTTATCTCTCTGTGCTCCCAGGCACTTCTCTAAGAAAGCTTATTGATGCATTGCAGTCTTCTTGAAAGAAATCCCCACAATATCCCCACAAAAGATTATTGATGTATTGGCTTGGTCCAGGGTCATTCAATATTTCTTCCTAGAGCAGATTATCCAAATACAAGTTTATTTAAAGATAGGTGGTGAAGTGGATTGAATACTAGACCTAGAGTGGGGAAAACCAGAGTTCAAATCTAGTCTCCATCACTTACTAGATGTGATCCCAGGCAAGTCACTTAACTTTTATTTGTGTTAATTTCCCCTTCTAAGATGGGGATAATGATACCTTCAAGGATATTGTGAAAATAAAATAAAATTTTAATTATAAAATGCTTTGAAAACATTATGTTATTATGAAACTAGCAGCATTTTCAAAAATATTTTTTACCAAAATTCTCATGGCTCATTTGGCAGATGTAGGCTTGATGTTTCTCCACATTTATCAAAAAGCCAAGCCTACTATACAGAATCTCCCTAGTTTTTACACAAAGCCTCAGTGACCCAAATATCCATGACAGCTGTCTCCAGGACTTAAAAGGAAAATTTAGGCAACTGCTGTGAAATTGGGGATTTCTAAAGAGGACCTTTCTGAATTCCTCAAAGATGAGATCTATTTCTATTTCCAAAAGGAACTAGCAATTGGCATGCAGGGAAGCAAAGAATAGTTTGGCCTACAACTCTTTTTTGTTAAAGACAAGTACCTGTTTTTAGGGAGGTGGAAGTGGGAAGGTGGGAAGTCCCCCAAAGTCCCTTTTTGAAAGATCCATTCAGTAAATCCTGCATTAAGAATTTTCAGTTTTCCTATTAAACCCAAAAGCAATTATCTTGGATTAGCGTCAGATCAAAAAGGGATTACTTTGAGTATTGTTTTCAAAACCCAGAGGGCTGACAAAATTATTATCCTATAATGATTCTGAAGATAGTGAAATTAGTAACATTTGTCCATATTGGGGAAGGAGGAAAAGGACCATGACATAGCACATTCCCATTAATGATGTGCCTCTTGGGACTTGGCATTTTCAAAATTTGTCTGAAATCATGTGGATGTTCTAAAACCTCATAATAAGAAGGGATGTTTCCCCTCACCCATACTTCCTTGAAATGCTCAGGACCAGATGCAGTTCAGAAGCTTGTACATAAAACTAAATATTTCATGAGGAATGGATTATGATCATTCAGATATAGCTATGTGCCATCATATGGGATTTTTTAATAAATCTCAGAAAGACACTGGTATGAAAGTAAGGTTTAAAATAGTTTAACATAAGACAAACAAAATAATATTAGTTTACATTCATATAGCTTTTTATGTATCACGACATGCTTTCATATTCAAAATGTCCCTTGATCCCTTTGACAACTCTATAATAAATGCTGAATTATGTAAGAAAAATAAAACAGATATCCTTATTTTTATATATGGAGACAGAAGTTCATAGAAATTCAAAAATAATTTCTTGGAATCACCTTATCAATAAGAAATAGCCAGAACTCAAATGATCATAGAGCAGAAAAGGATCTTAGAGCCAATACTTTTTGTTTTCAGTTTAGTTGTTTTTTCAGTGATGTCCAAATTATCATGATGCCCTCTAGGGTTTTCTGACAAAGATACAGGAAATGGTTTGCAATTTCCTTCTCCAACTCATTTTACATATAAAGAAACTAAAGCAGACAGAGTTAAATGACTTGCCCAGGGTGACACAGATAGTAAGTGTCTGAATCTAGAACTTGGGAAGATGAGTCTTCCTGATTCAATTTGAACCTGATTTCAGGACCAGCATTACATTCATGATTAGTGCTGCCTCTCCTCAGAAGTCCTGACTATCTATCCAGAGACAAATAAGAAAAGAAGATTGGATTTGGAAACAAAAAATGTTCAAATTTTTGCTCTGTTATTTATCATTGTTTGGATTGGATAAACTCACTCAAACTCTCTGAAATTCGTTTCTCTAGATTGTTGAAAAGATGCCTCAATTTACTACCAGTTTTAAATCTCAGGCTCATCATACTTAGTGGAGTATAATGAAAGTTGGTCACTCACTTTAGACACATTCAATATTAAGATTTCCCATCCTGCATAACTTGGGAGATTTTTTGAAATGAAAAAAGTAAGATAATAGATGTGAAAACATGAAGAATTTAAAATTCAGTAGATAGAATTTATGTTATTTGATGCACCCTATGTTCCTGAAGTGCTTAAGAATAAGAGAAACTCCTTTATAATGGCAAATTCTTTGACCTCTGTCCCCCAGAAGTTTCTGTTATTAGCTCACAGTATGGCAGCATTGATGACACAGATAGTTTTCTGAATCTAGATGTAACAAAGAGATATGCTAAATCATGATACTATAGCTACATAGCTAATAATTATATAATTACATAGTATATATATATGATATATACACATACATATATAAAATTGTAGTTATATAGCTAATACAGTTATATTCTATATAGTTTATTATATAGCTAATGAAATAAATTATATATACATATATGTACATATACTTGTATCTGTCACTTTTATATGTGTGGATATATATATCTACATACATACATACACACATATATAATTATTGCTATATGTAGTATCACTAACAAATACATTTTAATCTACTGAAATTGTTCCAATTCCTGAAATAATCCCCTATGACAAAATCTATTATTTATATTGAACTATAAGATATGAACTGACCCAACTCCTTCATTTATGCTTCTCAATCAGTCAAATTAGGGTGTTGCCCTAGATGAAAGGTAGACTGGTGCCCTTTGAAGACTGTGGATTCCTCCTCAGAACAATGTTTTTAAAGTATTAAAAGGCTTAATAATTTAATTTATTAAATTAAACCAATTAACTAGAAATCCAGTAATCAATTAAAAAGAAAGTTTATGAGCCACAGTTTAAAAACCTCTTTTAGATAATGGTGAGGATGATGATGATTACAATAACTAATAATTATAGAGTCTTACAATTCATAAAGCATTTTAAATACATCATTTCATTGAACTTTACCATGGTAGGTAGACAGTACTGGTAGGTTTTTGTTTTTAGGAAGGATTTTTTTTAGTGGATCTATGACTTCCTTGGCATAGGGAATCCTGATGAGGAACCTTTTTCTGCCAATACATACTGGCACCTACTCTGGCACACTACATACCTATAACCTAGAACAGATAACCCAAAGACAGAAAGGTTTAAGTGACTGTCAGGATAACATGTCTAGTTAATGTATGCCAGAGATCACATGTGACCCCAGATCTTCCTGCCTCCTGGGCCACTATGCTACTCTGTTTATGGCATTTCTACTACTAATTTATAGTTGAAGATAATAAACCTGGGCAAATGAACATGATGTAGCATAAGCTTACTAGTAGGTATCCAATCAGCATAGATTCATACTCACATCTATATTAATTCCAAGTCTAGAATTCTAGATCCTATGCCATACTATTTTTTTTCTTAAAACATATTAGATGATCTCTAAGGTCCTTGAAGGCTAGATCAAAAACTATTATTCCATTCACTGAACCCTGGTTCCGCATTCATTACAATTCTGTTGCCAAATGTAGATGGCTCAGGATCTTAGCTTTTTTTCTTTTCTTTTCTTTTCCTTTCTTTCTATTTTTTTTTTGATCTAACTTGTGAGGCTTTTCACTGCTCCAAGGAATCCCCTCCCCTCTCAGGGTAAAGGGAAATGCAGTTGGCCAATGAGGCTCCCATTCCACATCTGCAGTGTTAAAGAGGTCCTGGAGATGAAAGAAGGCTAGTTTTCAGAAGCGGCACCCTGTGCTGGCAAGAGATCAGAGGGCTGTATGGTAGATACTCAGAGCAGAGAGAGGAAAATTAAACAGGGACACTGGGGTCTGAGGACATTATGGAGGAAGAGAAAGTAGAAGGGACTGTGCATTTAAACCTGTTTCACACTGAGGCAGAACTAGACCCCCAAGAATCTTAATTTCTCCCATCCTGGGTCCCAATAGAAATATCTGCACATCTAGCTGTTAAGCTGATATATTAAATGTCACATCTTTAAATGTGACATGTTAAAGGTGGTGTTTTAGAAATGAAATCTGAGAGTTTGACACAAGTTCCAGATATGAATAGCTCTGCTCTTATTATCTGGTGCAATAGTGGTTTTTCTCTGCAACCTTGCATTCAGTCGAATTTATTTTAAATGCTTCTGAGCCAATAATGTGAGGGAAAATCTAAAAAAGGTGGAGGGAGAATTTTAGTGAAAGAATCATCATTTCAACTTGGAGAATGATAGAGCTATTGTTTTCTATCCTGATTATACCGTATCTGCACAATTTTCTTTGGTTCTGAGAACCATATTTTAGGTGGAACTTTGAGAAGTTGTAGATGTCAATTAAAAGGCACAAAATTTGTGATGGGCCTAAAAGAAATACTATATGAGGATCAATTGACTGATCATGGTGGGCATTCACAGACTTAGAGTTTTGGAGCAGGAGGATAATAGAGACTATCTAATCCAATATTTTCATTTTACATATAAGGAAATTGTTGTCTTTGTTGTTATTTGTCTTTTGTTCTGGAAGAGAACCATGAAATTAGGGAGGTGCTGCTCTCTTACACACAAGTAAATTGGATTTAAGTGAGGGAATGCTGGGCAAGATCGTTTGCCTCACTTTCCCCTCCAGAGCCATCTGGGTCTAGTGGAATTTGAACTTAGGTTTTCAAGTATTTGAAATACTACCTTCTAGAATGAGCATAGGCTTATTAGGCTTGGCTTTAGGAGGCAAGAGGAGCAATGAGTGGAAGCATAAAAGCCAATAATGAAACAAAATATCTTGGTAATTGTTAGAAATATTCACAAGTAGAATTTATTTTTCTGGGAGATAGTGGGTTCCCTTTAATGGAAGGTCTTTAACTAGTGGATAGATAATCACTTGTCAGGTAAATTGTACGTGACAAGGTACAATTGAGCTTTTCCAGGTTGGGTTAAGATTTCTTCTGAGATAGCTTCTAACTCAGAGGTTCTGATTCCTGCATCACAGAATCCAATTTTTCTTATATAGATAAATCTTGCAACTAAGAGTCTTAAATTTATCAATAATTAAAGAATTATTTTTTCTGGATTTTCTTGATTTTATGGGTTGAAAAGAAAATCTTATACTACGGAAAATAAAGGCTCAATCATAAAAATAATGGAAACCTAGCATAGATTAAAACTACCTCATTCATTTAGAAAGCACAAATTGTTTTATGGAGCCACCTTGTGGACAAACTTAATTATATTTAAAAAGTCAATCATTTTTTTCCTGCTTTAATATTAAAAAATACTTTTCTAATATTTTTGGTTGTCAAATTGGTATATTGGAATCACATGGCATGGGGAAATAGTGTAGTAGATAGAAAGTTTAAACATAATCAGAATATTTGGGTTTAAACCTCAATTATTCTATTTTTTTTGTCTGGGTGACCTTGTAATTTTACCTACCTTCTTTGGGTACCAGTTTCCTTAATTGTAAAATGACAGAGTTGGACTAACTGATTTATAACAATACTTCCAGTTATAAAATTCTAAGATAATGGCAGTAGCATTCTCCTTTACAAACACTATGCTGCAGATAAATTGACCTAGTCTCCCATCTTTTTCTTCTTACCAGCTCTCCCCTATGCCTGAAATGACCACTCTACCCTTTCATCTTTGACTTTTCCTTTTCTGGTTTGCTTTAAATGTCAACTCAAATTCTATCTTTTCCAAGACACTTTCCCTATCACCCTAACTGTTATTAGTCACCTTCTCTGATTATTGTTCATCTACTTCTGTATAGATCTCACATGTACCTAGTGATTTAAGTTTTTTTCCCCATTAGACGATGAGATCCTGTAGGACAGTGACATTTTTGCCTTTTTTTGTATCCCCAGAGCTTAACACCTGCCATATAATAAGCACTGATGTGCTTGTTGATCGACTGAGTTTGATCCCTAAATTTATCATAAACTATATGATCTCAAGCAGAATCATAGCTCAAGCTCTTCAGACCTCAGTTTTCTCATCTGTAAAATGTGTGCCAAATTAGATGACTTCTAAAGTTGTCTCTAATTATAAATTTACATTCCTATGACTAAAACAACAATTATGAATAACATATATATGTATACATATGTATAAATCAGAGTACAAAAAGATGACATTGACATATAACTAAAGCCATCTTGAGGACCATAATTCAAAAGGCAGTATCTTCCTTCCTTATTTTTATAAAACTTTGTGTGACACAAGTTTAAGGCCCAATTGAACCTAACATGTAGGCAGCAACCAGTTTACATTGGTGTTCTCTCTAAAATCTTGTACTTGGGAAAGGTATTGTGTGGAAATGCCAGTTAAAATCCTAGATTTTGTTGGTTTGGGTAATTCCCCTTCATTGATGCAGATTACAAAATTTTTGCCATATTAGTCTTTGTTCACTGGAAAAAAAATGAATAAACCTCTTGTCCCAAATTACCAGATTGCCAAACTTCTGGTGATGAACTTCCAAATTTACCGGGTTGGTCCTCAGATGACAGATATTCAGTCAATCAATCAGCCACCTTTTATTAAATGCCTACTATGTGCCAGGCACTATACTAAGTGCTAAGGATACAAAGAAAGGCAGGAGACAGTTCTTGCCCTGAAGTACTCATGATCAAATGGGGAAGCTAGCATGCAAAAAAAAAAAACTATCTACAAATAAGTTACATACAAAATAAATTGGAAATTGTTAGAAGAGAGAGGACCTCAGAAGAAAAGCTTCCTATAAAAGGTAGGATTATAACAGGAAATCCAGGAGGTAGAAATAAAAAGCAAGAACATTCCAAAAATGGAGGATGCCAGTGAAAATGGCTAGCTGTGAGATGAAATGCACTATTAGAGGAATAGCAAGAAAACAAATGTCACTGGAGCACAGAGCATGTGGAGGGGTATAAGGTGTAATGATATTGGAAGATACAAGGCAAATTATGAAGAGCTTATAATTCCAAACAAAGGGATTTTTGTTGAATCTTTGAGGTGATAGGCTGCCACTGGAGTTTATTAAGTAGCCAGTCATATGGATAGATCTAGATAGTAGAATAAGCTTTAGTCATGGAGACAGGATCTAGAGAGCCTCCAAAACAGTGTCCAAATGAGTAAATATGTTTTTTCCTGCTAATTTAGTAATCAATTCCCATCACTGAAAGACTGAATCAATTAATTGTCAATATGACTCCAAATTCTTGGAGAAATTATGACCAATTTGTTTATGTCTAAATTGCTAAATAATATGAATTATGACAAGTAGCGTAATTCTATGCCCTTTAGTTACTGACTTCCCTAGATGATTCTGTACTAATCTTAAATAGCCTAAAAAGTGTGGTTTTCTAGATCAGGTGACTTGTTTAGAATTAAAGATGAGGGGAATGAACTTCCTAGTCAAGTCACTTAATCCCATTTGCCTCAGTTTCTTCATCTGTAAAATGAGCTGGAGAAGGAAATGGCAAACCAACCAGTATCTTTACCAAGAAAATCCCAAATGGGTAATGGAAAGGTGCGAGGCATTATCAGTTACAAACTGCTGGGGGAGGGTGATGATAAAAAAAGTAGTCCCATCCAGGGAATAATTGCATTAGGAATGTGCTGGTGAATGGCTCTCAATTGGCTCTCAAATACTCAATACTATCATTTGTAATTTACTTTAACCATTCCTCATCATTTTCTACTCCATACATCAATAAATCAAGCTCTGATTTTCAGTATTTGTTGATTTCTGAGCTGTCAGTGTTCACAATAAAAATTTGACAATTGGTTCTCATGAACTGGTTTGAGCTAACTCTGCTACATTCTTGAATTACATATTCTAGGATGTCTGCAGCTATAGCATAGTCCCAAGTGCCCCATGTTAATTTAGGATTTAAATAGTGACTGCTATTAACTTACTATATGACCATAGGGAAGTGAGTTTCCTGGCCTCAATTTCCTCAAGTGTAAAACAAAAGGTTTGGACTGGATTTCTGAGGTCCCTTTAAATTATAAATCTATAACTATAACTGATTCTTGACAACAGATAGTTCAGGAATCTTGAGGAAGTGATTAGCATGGATTTTGTTGAGCTAATCATTCTTGGCCTAGATCTTTTGTAAGAAAAATTTTCTTTTAACTATTGTGAACTTAATCATTAACAAGTGTGAAAAATTTCAATAGAAAAAAAAGAACAAAAAGCATCCTAAATGAAACTATGAATTTCTGTTGTGTAGTTTTTTTCTTCTTATATACATGATGGCTTGTGTGTGTACACATAGGATATGTACATCCACATAAGCTATCTAAATTCTACTTATTAGTGATACATAGACATCTTTATAATCCTACCTGCTCCTTCCTTGGGAGACTGACTCCTGCCTCAAAGTGAATTTCAGAAGGTCCACAACTAGGCTCTTTTTTATCCCCATTTTCTAACAGGGTTATTCAACTAGAATTATAAGTATCTATCCCTCTTAGTATTTTTAGTGTGGGGCATAATAGGTGAAAACACAAATTTTTTTTTAACCAGTATCACTTAGGAAGAAATTTTACTCACTGACTTGGTCCCACCAATACTGGTTATAGAAAATATAATTTATAAATAATAAGTGGGAAACAAATTCATTGATCTGAGCAAAATAGCAAACAAAAATTATTGAAATTGTGTGTATGCATATATGTATATATATCATAAAAACACAAGAGTAAATAAGATCATTTGATGGGAGCAAAATATGGAGAAAGAGAGAGACAGACAGACAGATGAGAGAGACTGATGGAGAGAGAGAGAGACAGAGAGACAGAGACAATGGCAGAGACAGAGAGAGACAGAGACTCTGATCATCTACAAGTAGAAGTTCTCCAAGACTTAAGCAAAACAAGCAGGAAATGAAGGATGTCTTGAGAAGGCTAACCCTACATGTCTATAGTTTTCAAAGTCTGTTTTCCTTTCTCCCTAGAATTGGTCTTAAAGAATATCTGGAGCTACTCATGTCTCTCTGACTACTTGTCATGCAAGCACATATTATTTTATCATCATTATCTCTACCAGTTAGGAATCTCCCCCTACATTTTCAATAGTGTGAAAAATTTCCATGTTTATTACCTCCTATTAAAATTTATTTATGTTTTATTCTGTGTATTTTTCATGATTTATTGATGCTCTTTTCTTTTCTTGGCATTTCTATCATTGGTTGGTTAGTTGTTGTTCTTCATTCTCAAAGAGGACCAAAATGACATCTCTATGCGAGAGTCAAATTATATTGTAGCTAATTGTAGCTGTTAAGATCAACATGAGCTCAAAATACTCTATCATGGTCAGAGTACAATAGTCCATGTGAATTTTTGGGATGGAGTTTTTAAATACTCACATTTCATGTTTCTTTTAAACTACTGCAATTTTGTTTTGCTCATAGGGCACAACATTGAAAGTATTAACATTTCTAATTATATGGAAGCCTTATATTGAGGTAGGAGTCATTGCCTTTTTTTTTTTTTTTTTTTTTTTTTGCTTTTTGCTGAGGCAATTGGGGTTAAGTGACTTGCCCAGGGTCACACATCTAGGAAGTGTCTGAGATCAGATTTGAACTCAGGTCCTCCTGACTTAGTGCTCTAACCACTGCGCCACCTAGCTGCCCCAGGAGCCATTGCCTTTTGAAATTATAATTGGCCATCTCATTGAGCAAAGTTCAGAAATCTTTCCAATATATATTTTTACATTATTAGTTGAGCTAGATTGAAAGGAAAAGATAGGGGGGCATCTAGGTGGCGCAGTGGATAGAACAGCAGCCCTGAAGTCAGGAGGACCTGAGTTCAAATCTGGTCTCAGACACTTAACATTCCCTAGCTGTGTGACCTTGGGCAAGTCACTTAACCCCAATTGCCTCAGCAAAAAAGAAAAAAAAAAGAAAGGAAAAGATAGGGAGAAGGGGTAAAGAAGCTGATTCTGGCAGGGGAACAACAAAAAGCAAAGAGATGGAATGAGTAGGTACATGTTGGAGGAAGTAATAAAAAAAGTTTATTTGTGGGAAAGCGTGGGGGAGAATTCTTAGAATGCTAGAGTGCTAAAATCTTGAATATGATAATGTTAGGTTACCTTGATTCAATTGGCCATCAAAAAATATTTATTAAACTCCTACTATGTGCTGGCCCCATGCTGATTAAGCACTGGGGATATCATTATTTTGTTATTATTAAACAGATAATCTGAAAGACCTGGGAAGAGTGTCACAAGTTTTGTGCTACTAAAGGGAATAGAGAATCTTGCTTTTAAGAAACTCATAATGTTATTGGATGGACACTTACTACCTTATCACTAACTTGGGTGATTTTGATCAAAGCAACTTTTCTAACTGTCACATTTTATTTCTGGGAGATGAAGTTCTAGAAGACAAATTTGCTGTCTTATCAATCTTAAATGCTGTTCTTAAAAGCATTTATAGATATTGCATTGGACCCGTGGTAAAATTGTGACATGAGTTGGGGAAAAGAAGAAAGAGTAAAAGGAGGAGGAAAAAGAGAAAAGAAAGGAGGAAAAAGAGGAAGGAATAACATATAGTAAAAATAGTTCTGAATTCAATCTTAAGAGATTTGGCTTTCAATTCTGGCTGAGCTTCCCAGCCTGCCTTTCTTTGATCTTGGACAAGTTAGGATACCACTCTTGATCTTGATTTCCTTGTTTGTAAAATAAGTAGCTTGGAAAAAATTACTTCTAAGATCTCCCAGCTCAGATATTCTATGATTCTGTTAAGTTGTACGGGAAGATACTAACGTTACAAGGGTGGAAAATCGCCAAAGGGATAATTTTGCTACTTATGAATGTAAACCACTTCACAATTGTGCCTCCTATTAGAATTGCTAGGTATGGAGATAATAATATGTGTAAAACCTATCATATGGGTTGCTAAGAATTCAAATGAGAACATATGTGTAGAGTGCTTTGCAAATAATAATGACAATAATGTAATAACATATATATAATATATATTATTTTTATTTTGTCATTATTAAACAGATAATCTGAAAGACCTGGGAAGAGTGTCACAAGTTTTGTGCTACTAAAGGCAACTGGAGGACTGAAGTACATGCACCTTGATAATAAACCAGTTTAGCTGTTAGTCAGATGGAAACTCCCTAAATATATCTGCAGGAAAAATAATGGTGAATCAGAGATAATTAACTTGAAAGTTAAAAGCTCATCCATATGAGGTTAATTCATTCACAGAGGACACCATTGGATTAATTTATACTTTGAAAAAGGCAAGGTCTTACATGAAGCTTCTAAACCTAACTAGGAAAAACTGTTCTGTAATTCTATTATATTCTCAGAAGACCACTTTGAAATGGAAATAGTTAAACTATTCTAACCCATCAGTAGAGGAAATGAAATTATGTTTTTAAACACAGGTCATGGTATAGTATTATAAGAAAAAAGTATTTCTGTATCATAAATTGAAACTATAGCATGTAGCTAAATATTTACTTTCCTTAAATACTGTTGTATATTAAATGTATTTCTACTATATGAGTGACTAAGCATGGTGAACTTACTACAAAACAAAGCTTGTATATGACTTCTATTTCCTAAGTTAAACTTCCTTTTCCCCCATACATGACTTTTATTTTCTAAGTTAAACTTCCTGTTTCCCCTTTCTCACTTTGTATTCTCTGTTTTTTCTTACTTTCCCAGAGATGACTATTCACCTTAGGTGAAAGGAGGAATGATGAGGATTGGGGTGAAAATTAGATAAAGAACCTCAAAAACACATTTAGACAAAACAAAACAACATACTCCTCTTTTGTACTTCCCAATTTATGTTAGGGGGACCACTATTCTTTTGGCAATTCAAATCCACAAATCCACAAGTGTTATTCTTCTTATTTCTTCATTTTTCAGCATTCCACTTATCCGATAAAAATCAGTTGCCAAACTTTTAGCATTTCTACCTTTAAAGCATCTGTTACATGTATTCTCTTCTCACATGGACTCGTGTGGCCATCATTATAAATTAAGCCCTTCTAATCCCTCACCTGGGCTGTTATAAGACCTCCTGATTGATCCTCTCTGCTTCAAGTGTCTTCTTTATAATCCATATTATTTTTTGCTAGCAAAATGATTTTTTCTAAAATTCAAGCTACAGTTCAATATATTTATACATTATTTATCTTCCTTCATTCAAGAGTATAAGTAAATGGACCTTTTTCAGGAAGAAAGAGGAGAGGCAGAAGAAAAAGGGAGAAGAAAAGAGAATGAAGAAGAGAGAAGGTAATGGGGAAAAAGAAAATGAGTATGAGGAGAGAAGAGAAGATGAGAGAAGACAATAAGATAAGAATATCTAAAAACTAAACCATTTTGGGTGCTCTCGTACCTTGACAAAGAGAGAAGTCCTCCTGATCCTGAGAGAGTGGAGTGATAGTATATGTTACATTAGTAATATATCCTTTTAACATTCATTTATTAATATATATCTACTACATAATGGATCTTAGCTTTGCTACCTATTGTGTGATCTTTGGCATTACTTATCTAAATTATCAATTTAAAAACTCAAGCAGTGAGAAGTTGTTATACCTAGCTCATCATTGCCTGTGGTTCGTTTGGCAAGGCCATAGCAAATTATTTCATGAACACACAAGCCAGATCTTCACTATAAAAGAAATCCTATTTTTCTAGAGTAGGAGTAGTGATTTTTAAATGGATAATTTCAAATGATCTGGGAATGTTATTGTAAATATTTGAATAGGCCTTGGCAGAAAAATATTCCCCACTGTTCTAGAGTATTACTTCCAGAGAGAAAATATGTGACTCCAAACTCCCTTCAGGTCCCTGAAAAGAGAAAAACTTAGGCATGGAACATTGAGTAATCATTCTCAATCACTGAAGAGAGATCAATATAAAAAGTGTTTGAGGTGAAATATTCACAACAGATTAAGTATAGTCAAGCAAAACTAATCAATATGTTGGCCATTTCTAAAAATGTACGATACCCTCCCTAGGAAGAGATAGAGTCATTTCTAAAGACACAACTGGTCTCCCAGCATTGGTCAGATGTTTCAATTTTTTAAAAAAAATGGTGCAAGATTAAAGTATGAACTTCAATTTTTGCAGAAATTGATATCCCATGATATAGTCAGAGATCATCACTAGTTATTTTTAAGAACTTTTGCTTTTGTTTCAAGGAGAAGCTTTGAGGATCATTAAAAGTATTGTACAATTTTTTACAATAATTTATTCCTCACACCTCCTGTTTCATTCTGAAACCAGCGTATTGTCCATTCTCAGAGTATGGCTAGGATATAGGTTCTGATGGACACACTCTTTGTTTTGGGTTGTTCTTTCAACTGTGTTAGCTTATTTTTTTTAATAGATTGTATTGTAGAGATAGCAAGGATTCTTGAAATCATGGTCCAGATAAATAGAGCAACTAACTTCTTTTTTCCTAGAATTGAATGTCCATTTCATAAAAGAGATTAGGTCAATGATTGCTTTTTTCTTTTCCTCACTGCACTCTTGACTCATTTCTATATTTTTCATTTCTTTGCCATGTCAAAGAATCTTTTTTTTACCGTAGAAAATCACTCAAGTTATGGACTGCTTCTCACATTGTAAGTACTCTTTCCTTATGGTCAGCTAGTTACTTCCAGAACCTCCATTTAAAGAGTCTCAGGCTAACCACATTTTCCTTCTGTTCTAGGTTGTTTTCCTGATTCTCTGGACTTTCTCTTGCTCCAGAATTGGGTACTTTCATTCCTTCTTATATTTTTCAACTTCCTTTTCCATGTTTCTTTTTCCCTTACCAAAAATAAGCTCTCTGAGGGCAAGGACTATCTGCTTATATTTTTATTTTCAGTGTTTAACACAAGTCTGGGTAAATGCTTAATAAATAGTTGTTGAATTGTCTTGACTAGCAATAATTTGATTGCTCGTTAGCAATAGTTTGACTACTAGTTAACAGAGGACTCTTGATCCTTTATATTTATTATTTTGAAAATATTTACACTTCTAATTTCCTATAATTCTGTATAGCTGATATACTTCTGGGAGTACTAGCTTTGTGGGCTTATGTGTTGGGCAAACAGGATGGTCCATATCTCTTATTTGTTCCCAATTTTTAAGTATACTGAATTATTATTTTTTTTTACCAATTACTTCTTTGATTCTTTCTTTTGGGTATAATTGCCTCTCCAGACATTGCATTAGATCCTCCTCTCTAGAAGAGATTTCCTTTTCAAACCTAACCAGAGGAAAAATGGAGAAGAGACTGACCAAGACACACATTTCATTTTAACCAGCTAGTCATAGATTTTTCCTTTAGCCAAACTGCTTACCCATTCTTCAGACAAAAAGATTGCCAATTATGTCTTCTCTTAGACTTTCTGCTCTGGGAAATTATTAATATAATAGGTCATGATTTGCTCCATTTGTATTGAGGCTTACATGGCTTCGAAGAAACCAGGGAAATACAAGGGTGGGCTCTTTCCTGTCTTTTCCTCTTTCATTTTAACTCCTGGGTTTATTTGGATTTTGTTTAAGGTAGAATGCAGATTCAAATATAACATTCTTCCTGGGTTTTCTTTATCTTTTCTTTTTATTACCTTAAACTGGCTTAAAAGATGGTGGGTGTTGGTGATACTACAATAAATGGCTCGTTGTTTTCTTGATTAGATGTCCTATTTTCAGAGAACCAGAAAAATTATGTTCATTACAGATAAACTACTACTTTTTCCAAATGACCACATAGTCAAAATTAACGTGTTTAAAATGTTTTACCACAAAGAAAGGGAATAAAGCATTTATTAAGAAGCTAGTATGTGCCACAACAATCCTTGAAGGTGATTTTTTATCCCCATTTTAGTCTTGAAGAAACTGGGGCAGAGATTAAATGACTTGTCCAGGTTTATATAGCTAGTAAGCACCTGAGGCTGGATTTGAACTCAGACCTTCTTATGCCAAGATTCCATGCTCTATTCTCTGTGTCACCTAATTCTCTTTAAAGAGAATAAATTAGAATATAAAGGAAAGTAAGAAAGGGAAAGAGAGCAGAACACACAGTGGGGGAGGGGAAATAAGAGTAGATCAGCACAGTGACAATACACTGGACAGGAATTTCTCTGGCTGCAGAGAGCAGGAAGAGCTTCTGGCTCCTCACATTGAGGGGGCACTTAAGCAATACCTTCAGCTTGGTGCAGTAGCCACAGGAAGAGAAAGGGAATACCATTAAGGAGGGGTTGTCTGATGTAGTGCGGAATACACTCTTCCAGTGGGCTCTCACATATCAGCTTTTACAGTCCCTCTAGATCAATCCCTGGAAGGAAATGAATATGTTCACATTTGTCTTCCTCAAGATGGAGAAGATTTTTGTAGCTCTAGAACTCCATCTTTCTATTTTGTCTCCTTTGCAGGTTTCTCCATGTATTAGTCTTAGTCTTTTTCCATTTTAGCATTTAGTTTTCCCCAAACATTCATTGCTAAGCATATTGGTATTGCCTCCAGCCAAAGAAGTTGTCTGGAAAATGACATAAAGGTTGACAATGTGATGATTAATCAGGTTTATGAAATTTAAAAGACTTTGATTACCAGAAAGGTAAACACACTCTTAAGAAATGGAGATAAATTCAGAGAAAAAAAGGTATATGATTTCCTAGGCGTTGGGGTGAAAGAAAGGGAAGAAGGAAAAGAAAATGGAAGAATCATTCCTCTTGGATCTCAATTTAAGGGATGTCTTCATCAGTTTTTTTGAACATTCTTCATCTAAGATACTTAAACACAGCCCTAGCTCTGGAATACAATACTGAGGTTTTTGAATTGACATTATAGCCTCCTTAACTCTGTCTCTTTCTTTGTCTTTCTCTCTCTCTCTCTCTCTCTTTCTCTCTCCTGTCTCTTCTCTCTCTCGCTCTCTCTCTCTCTGTATGTCTTCTCTCTCTGTCTCTGTCTCTGTGTCTCCGCCTCTGTCTCTCTGTCTCTGTGTCTCTGTCTCTGTGTCTCTGTCTCTGTCTCTCTGTCTCTGTGTCTGTCTCTGTCTCTCTGTCTCTGTCTCTCTCTTTCTCTCTCTCTGTCCCTGCCTCTGTCTCTGCCTGTGTCTCTGTCTCTCTGTCTCTGTGTCTCTGTCCCTGTCTCTGTCTCTGCCTGTGTCTCTGTCTCTCTCTATTGCTCTGTCTCTGTCTCTGTTTCTCTGTCTGTCTCTCTGTCTGTCTGTCTCTCTGTCCCTGTCTCTGTCTCTGTCTGTGTCTCTCTGCCTCTCTCTGTCTCTGACTCTGTCTCTGTTTCTCTTTCCCTCTACTCCCTCTTCTCAATCTATCTGTTCATATCTGTTTGTCTCTGTAACTCCTCATTCACATTTTTTAGCACTAATTCTTAATTCCATCCCTTTGTTATGGCTTAGATGCTCCCACTTTCTTAAAATGGGAGAGACTTACTTTGTCAGACAAACTCTGGTGTTTTTTTAGTCACAGAATTAAAGCTGCTCTGAGGAAGGAGAGGGAAGTGCTATGATAGAAATACTGACTGATTTCTATCTTGATCAGCAGGCTTTTTGGCACTGTTACAGACCACTATGTAATTATTTTCCTTTTTTGGGTAAGAAAATTCAGAAAGGCTAAGCCACACAAAGTTATATAGCAGAGCCAGCAACTAAGGCAGAATTAAAACTTCTAATTCCTATATACCAAATTTATAATTTAATCTACTGAGCCCAAATTGTGCTATTTCTCTAAATTTAGGATGAAGGGATAGACACCACAATGCAAAGGAGTCAGTAGGTATGGTCAGTAGGTGGGCAAATCTTAGACATCTGGACTAAGATGTCTAAGTGTCACCCATTCAGTGCATTCCCAAATTGTTCTGAGGGAGCTAAAATAGTTTCAGTGCATCAATATGGCTAATATTAGATCATAAGAAGGAAGGGAGAGCCAAATATTCGTTTGGGCGGATAGAAGCTAAACAGAACAATGAAACTTGATGTAATTGTGCATGTGGACAAAAGTCCTCCATAAATTCTTTTTTTTCATATTTGAAGGACTGAGTCAGTGAGTTAACAAATATTTATTAAACACTTGCTAAGTGCCTAATACTGTGCTAGGCTGCTGAGAATACAGAAACAAAACAAATAAACAAACAAAAAACTCAAATCAGAAACAATTATCACTATCAAGGAGTTCTTAATCCAACAGAGTGAGAGATGATCCTTAGGGTATACAGAATAGTTTTTAGGGGAGAGAGGTTTGTCTAGAAAGGAAAATTAAGGACTGAGGTTAAAATGGCAAAAATATAGTGTATACATATTCAAATCAGTGGAGCAAAGGGTCAGAAGATTCAATAAATGAAAAAAAAAGAATTATAAGAATGGATATGAAAGAAAACAAAACCAAACCTAAACTATACAATAAGGCCTTCTAAATTAACTCCTCATCACCCAAACTTGAACTTTCAGAACCCTCTTTTTTTCTGATTCTTTTCCTTTATTCTCCATTTCAAAGCAATGACTACAAAAATAATATTTTCTTCTTTCTATGTATGTACCTTTTTCTCCATTCTACCATTTTAAACTGGACCCTCATTAATTCATGCTTTCTATAAAATTCAAGACTGAATCCTAACATTAAGGACTTATAAAATGTTAATTTAATTTGGATTAAAAATAAACCCATGCATTTTAAATTCAATAAGAGGTGGATAACAGAATGGACAAAGGGGTGACCTAATTATCAGGAAGAAGTTGGTCTAAGTCTGACCTCTGACATACTCCAATTGTGTGATGATGTAAATCATTTTGAAAGTGCCTCTGTCTCTCTGATTGGAGGGATGGAAAGTGGAGCAAAAAACTTCTCCTGAAGACCCCATGTAAAGAAGTCCAGGCAACACTTTACTTCCCACGACTTATGCTCTTTGCAATCAAATCTATCATAATCATGCCAAAGCCAAGTATAGACACCTTCTTCTCACCTCCAAATATTGCCCCCTTGGGGGCTTTGCAGCTTCATTTTATATATTATATTCCCCTGTTCGATCGTAAGTTTTTTGAAGGTAGAGACTCCCTTTCTTTTTACTGTTTATATAATCAGTGTTAAAACAGTTCCTCACACATAGTATTCTCTTAATAAATGTATACGGTGTTATATTTTACCATATTGTATTGTGTTGTATTAAATGCAAATAAAATGACAGATATGAAAATGGGAACGTATATATATATATGTATTATGTGTGCATGCACATGCATGTAAGTATGTTTAGATATCAAAATGCCTACTGGGGAGATTTGTTTTGCTGAATTAAACTCCTATGTATTGAGGATTTAGTTTGTTCAATTGAGAGTGGTAAGATTGAAAATTTAGAAGACATTTTGTTAATTAAAAATAAAAATACAAAAAAGAAAAATGTCAACTTCACACATCAATAAAAACATTTTGTAATTTGAAATACTAATATAATATTAAGAAGTATGTTATCCAAGATGAAAAATAATATGTACCTAACCATAATAAAATAAAACATATTTAATTAGAATCAAATAAAAGCTGTCAAACAGAAAATGAAATAATAAAATGTAAAAATAAACTTGGTAGAAATATAATTTTCCCCAAATATATCTTAAAGCAACACTGACTCAATGACAAATGAAACTTTTTAAAGATATGGCAACCAAATTAGTAAGAGTTTAAGTTCTAATGAACTGGACTTGATCTCTAAGAAAATATGATTGAGTTCAGGGTACATGGCAGTTTGGGAGTTTGAACAAGCTGTGGTCAATATAGGTACATGTTACCTGGAATGTGGCCTGTGCCCCTTGGCCTTATGCCAGATAAGAACTCAGAAGCTTCTAAAGCTTCAATGATAAGTGGATACCATATTGGTAAGATCAAAATATAAACCAAGCAATTAACAAACCTTGGTCACCTTTGTTGTGCTTATTAAGTGACATGTTTTCAAGATGAGAAGGATATAGTATAGGGGAAAGTCAGGAGACTTCCAACTTTAATCCCAGTACAGTCACTAAACAGCTATGTAACATTGGATGAGTCATTTTACTTCTCCAGCCTCAGTTACTTCATCTGTAAAATCAGGGGTTGGATTAAATAATCTTTAAGGTCTATTATAGCTCTGAAATTATGTGATTCTAATTAGGGTGGCGATTAAGAATACCTATACTCTTAAAAGGTTAATGATAAATAATTTAGAATTTTGGATCAAGTAATGTCTACTGTTAGAGACATATATATATATATATGTATGTACATATATATATAATTACTAGATCGACAAATAGATGATAGATAATAGGTAGGTAGAAAGGAAAAAAAATATATATATATACATATATATATATATATTTAGAGAGAGAGAGAGAAAGAGAGAGAGAGAGAGAGAGAGAGAGAGAGAGAAAGAGAGAGAGAGAGAGAAAGAGAGAGAGAGAGAGAGAGAGAGAGAGAGATAAGTGGACAGATAAAACATTTTAAAATCCTTAATATTTGTCAGAGTGCTGAGCTATAAGGATAAAAATACAAGAGACAACATCTGCCCTCAAGAAGCTTACATTCTATAGAAGAAGACAACATATAAAGAGAAATGAAGAAAGAGGAAAGGGAAAAAATATGGCATAGAGAGATGTCCAGGAAGTGAAGCCTAATGGAGGCCCAGAAAAGAGACAGATAAAGGAAAAACTTGCCACTTGAAAGCCAGGATAGTTCTAAGGAAGAGTCCAAAATTCTAATGGTGGAGAAGAGGTGGAGATGATGGCCCGAGAGAAGCAGCTTGGTATAGTGACTAGACTAGTCTCAGAATTAGGATAACTTGGGTTCAGACACATATTAGCTGAGTAATTGCAATCAAGTTATCAACCTCATGACAAAATAATTCAATGCCTAAAGGCAACTCTGTAAGTTGGCAATTTCCTCAACAGAGGCAATTTCCACTGCAAAGATGATATCACAGGAACAGACCCTATCATCTCAAAAAGTTTGTTAGCACAGATTATTATTGCAATGATGAAACAACTATATTAATTGAACTGCCACAAGAAACAAATGGGAAAAAAGTTTAAATGACTATATTTAACCCAGATGTTTCAAAAACATAAACACTGTCTCTTGGTGATGTAGATCCTGGAGTAGTTTTTGATTGCTATTGTTATTGCTTCCCTGCTAAAATATAGGTTTTTAATTATAAAGGCTTTTCTTTTCAGGCTGTTTTTAGTCTATTTTAAAACTTTATCTTTATATTATTTCAGAGTTCCCATTTCTAGATGCCATCCATATATCTCATATTTGCTTCTTTTTTCTCCTAGAAGTAGCAAACTTCTTTAAAATGATCTTTTGACAACTAGAAAAAGGAACAATTGAAGATAAAAAAAATCCAAGACATGGACTCTGCTCACTATGAACTGTTTTATACTTTTCCTAGCAGAATTTGGATTTTGAAAGGAAATAATTCTCTCAAATAAAACTACACCCTTTCAGTCAAGGTCTAGTCTTCACAACCTAAACACAAGGGAGAAGCTTCCATTCTTATATCATTCCATATCCAATGTCTGTCATTAGATGTTACTCCTGTGTCCTTGGGCCTCTAGGTGGCACAGTGAATATAGCACTGGGCTTGGGATTAGGAAGGCTCATTTTTCATGAGTTCAACTCTGGCCTCAGACACTTACTAGCTATGTGAACAAGTCACTTAACCCTGTTTACCCCAGGTTATTCATTTTTAAAAATTATCTGGAGAAGGAAATAACAAACCACTCTAATCTAATACTTTACCAAGAAATACCCCCCTCCAAAAAAAAAGAATTGGATCATGAGCAGTTGGACACAACTGAACAACAACCATGTTGTGTCTTTTGATCTGATAGGAGTTAGAAAGAAAATACTAATATATTTCATAGCTTTTAGAGTTAGAAAGAATAATATAGGTGATCTATTTCAATATATTGATTTTATAGATGAGGAGACTGGGGGTTTTAGAGAAATCACTTGTCCAAAGATAAATAGGTAAAAAAAAATGGCACAGCTGACATTGGAACTCATGTCCTCTCACTTCAGATCTAAAACTTTTCCACTACCTCACTTAATGAGCAAGTCAGTAAATTTACTTATTTATTTAGTCAATAAAATTACTTCCTTCTTGCTTTTTTTGGAAAGAGATATGTGATGCAGAAGGAGGATACACATGAAACTCAATTATCACTTGATCTGACTTGAGCTGAACTTACCAATTCATTAGTGATTATCCCTTATAAATTAGAATGTAGTCAATATTCTCATGCAGAATCTTTGGGGGATATTAATGTTTATTGTGTCATAAACCTCTCAATGTCTTATGAAATCTCTTGACCCCGTCCAGTTCATGAAATGCATAAAATATATGGGTGCACAAAGAAAAGCAATTATGTTAAATTAAGATTAACAAATGCTTTAAAAATAATGCAACCAAATAAGATCATTGACCCCAGGTTAAGAACTCTTGTCACTAGTGAGATTGATTTGGGAGGTTTAGGAAAAGTGTTTCTCAGAAGAGATAGTAGTTTCATGTAGGTTATTTTCTGGATTCTATTCAGTTTGACATTGAAAATCACCCAGAGAGCTAAGCCTTTGTCTCCTTGGGTACAGTAATAAAATCACAGAATCAGTACTAAGGAAAATCTGCATCATCTTCCTATTTGAAATTTTCCATTGATGACTGTATTGTTCATTGCTTGTGAGTCTCATTATTTTTTGCTTTTCTGCCAAGCAAATGAAAACATTTGACATAAGGAGAACATATATTACGGAAGAAATCTTTCAACTCTGCCCACTAGGGGAGATTTTTGAGCCCATACCACTTGAGGCCCCCAGAAGACTGAAGCTGTTGCTAATCAACCTTGTGACAAAGTCACCCCTTATGCTTTCCCTATCCTTATCTACTTAGGTACTCAGTCACAGGAATGATTTCAACATTTCTTTGACTTTTAAGGAATATTGTCAAAAGTTATCAGTTCCCTTGAAAATTGCTGGTCCCAGATATTATTGAGCAAGATACTCTCTTCAGCCAGTTGGTTAACGATGTAGAAATGTACGCTTGTAGAACTCCACCCAAATGCCATGAACACACAAGTCTTTCTTTCTCTTTTTTGAATCATGCATATAATCCACACCCCAATTTTCTTGTAGGAGATCCATGACTTTGCAACCACCCATGACATATTCTTGTACCAAATCCACAGCTGCCTTTGATCTTGGGAAGACTGAAGCTGGCATGGACACAACATGTAGCATGGACCTTGAATTTCTTTTATGTTTTACTTTGAAGACATTACTCTGATAACAATCACTGCCCAAAAATGCAAATTGGAAAAATAAGATTAGAGATGAAACATTTTTTGCCCTTGCACCACAAAACAGGGAGGTAGGAAAGAAATCCAGAATTAGTGCATGGGGGCATAATGGGGACAAGGGAGGGGAACGCAAATTCTTCAAAGTTCTTTTTTTGGGGGAGCATGAGTTGGCTTAAATGATCCTTAAAGTCCCTTGCAATTTTGATTCTGTAATGATTGCTGTTGTTAAACTGCTTATTTCTAACATACATAATTAAAAAACGTGGCACTCCTTTTCTTTAAAAGGCACAATGGCAAATTTGGTATGTGTGTATCTGTATATGCATATCTATCCACCTATATATCTTATATGCCATATAATCCACATACATACATACCACACACGGCACACATATATGTTTGTGTATACACATATGTATATAAACATATATACATGTGTGTGTCAGTCAAAATGAGGGTTTTTTTTTTTCCTTACATTTGCTAGCCCAAGGTGGTAGCTAAATATTAAGATGAAAGATCAATAGTAATTTTGGTGTCTAAGGTAATCAGCAAGAAAAGTGTTCTCAATCTTATATTTTGAGATTCGTTCTCCTGATCATGTTAAGGCAAAAAGTACAGAGGTCACTCATGATTTTAAAGCCACCATTGATCAAAAGAGAAGTATTTGTTCTTTTTCAATTTGACTGGAACTGGTTCACCCATCCTTCAGCAGCCTGGTAGTCATCTGTTTCTAGAGACTCATCATCTTGGTGCCAGACTTAGGGTGACTACTTTAACCCACTGCAGCTTAAAACTCCCAAGCCATGTGATATAGCAGCCTCAGTTTTAAGGATTACAGGTATTTTCCACCATTCCTAGCTCAAATTCACTTTTTAAGATAAATTTACGTGAGTAGAAAGGTGAGAGGGGGGAAGATGGGAAAAAGGGCGAGAGAGAGAGAGAGAGAGAGAGAGAGAGAGAGAGAGAGAGAGAGAG